>JAILYF010000269.1:0-72597 GCA_025491095.1 Brachionus asplanchnoidis
GGGCAAAGTCATTACAATGTTGGGCAAAGTCATTTCAATTGTTGGGCTAAGTCATTACAATTGATTGGGCAAAGTCATTACAATTGTTGGGCAAAGTCATTACAATTGTTGGGCAAAGTCATTACAATTGTTGGGCAAGTCATTACAATTGTTGGGCTAAGTCATTACAATTGTTGGGCAAAGTCATTACAATTGTTGGCAAAGTCATTACAATTGTTGAGCAAAGTCATTTTAGAGGTCGGATAAGTAATTAACAGTTGTTGGCAAAGTCATTACAATTGTTGGGCAAAGTCCTTACAATTGTTGGGCAAAGTCATTACAATTGTTGGGCAAAGTAATTACAATTGATTGGGCAAAGTCATTACAATTGTTGGGCAAAGTCATTACAATTGATTGGGCAAAGTCATTACAATTGTTGGCAAAGTCATTTTAGAGTCGGCAAGTATTAACAGTTGTTGGCAAAGTCATTACAATTGTTGGGCAAAGTCCTTACAATTGTTGGGCAAAGTCATTACAATTGTTGGGCAAAGTAATTACAATTGTTGGGCAAAGTCATTACAATTGTTGGGCAAAGTCATTACAATTGTTGCAAAGTCATTTTTAGAGTCGGATAAGTAATTAACAGTTGTTGGCAAAGACATTACAATTGTTGGGCAAAGTCATTACAATTGTTGGGCAAAGTCATTACAATTGTTGGGCAAAGTCATTACAATTGTTGGGCAAGTCATTACAATTGTTGGGCAAGTCATTACAATTGTTGGGCAAAGTCATTACAATTGTTGGGCAAAGTCATTACAATTGTTGGGCAAAGTCATTACAATTGTTGGGCAAAGTCATTACAATTGTTGGGCAAAGTCATTACAATTGTTGGGCAAAGTCATTACAATTGTTGGGCAAGTCATTACAATTGTTGGGCAAGTCATTACAATTGTTGGGCAAAGTCATTACAATTGTTGGGCAAAGTCATTACAATTGTTGGGCAAAGTCATTACAATTGTTGGGCAAAGTCATTACAATTGTTGGGCAAAGTCATTACAATTGTTGGGCAAAGTCATTACAATTGTTGGGCAAAGTCATTACAATTGTTGGGCAAAGTCATTACAATTGTTGGGCAAAGTCATTACAATTGTTGGGCAAAGTCATTACAATTGTTGGGCAAAGTCATTACAATTGTTGGGCAAAGTCATTACAATTGTTGGGCAAAGTCATTACAATTGTTGGGCAAAGTATTACAATTGTTGGGCAAAGTCATTACAATTGTTGGGCAAAGTCATTACAATTGTTGGGCAAAGTCATTACAATTGTTGGGCAAAGTCATTACAATTGTTGGGCAAAGTCATTACAATTGTTGGGCCAAGTCATTACAATTGTTGGGCAAAGTCATTACAATTGTTGGGCAAAGTCATTACAATTGTTGGGCAAAGTCATTACAATTGTTGGGCAAAGTCATTACAATTGTTGGGCAAAGACATTACAATTGTTGGGCAAGTCATTACAATTGTTGGGCAAAGTCATTACAATTGTTGGGCAAAGTCATTACAATTGTTGGGCAAAGTCATTACAATTGTTGGGCAAAGTCATTTCAATTGTTGGGCAAAGTCATTACAATTGTTGGGCAAAGTCATTACAATTGTTGGCAAAGTCATTACAATTGTTGGGCAAGTCATTACAATTGTTGGGCAAAGTCATTACAATTGTTGGGCAAAGTCATTACAATTGTTGGGCAAAGTCATTACAATTGTTGGCAAAGTCATTACAATTGTTGGCAAAGTCATTTTTTGGTCTAATTATTACAATTGTTGGCAAAGTCATTACAATTGTTGGGCAAAGTCATTACAATTGTTGGGCAAAGTCATTACAATTGTTGGGCAAAGTCATTACAATTGTTGGGCAAAGTCATTACAATTGTTGGCAAAGTCATTTTTTGGGCAAAGTCATTACAATTGTTGGCAAAGTCATTACAATTGTTGGGCAAGTCATTACAATTGTTGGGCAAAGTCATTACAATTGTTGGGCAAAGTCATTTCAATTGTTGGCAAAGTCATTTTGAGGCAAAGTATTAACAGTTGTTGGCAAAGTCATTACAATTGTTGGGCAAAGTCATTACAATTGTTGGCAAGTCATTACAATTGTTGGGCAAAGTCATTACAATTGTTGGGCAAAGTCATTACAATTGTTGGGCAAAGTCATTACAATTGTTGGGCAAAGTCATTACAATTGTTGGGCAAAGTCATTACAATTTTGGGCAAAGTCATTACAATTGTTGGGCAAAGTCATTCAATTGTTGGGCAAAGTCATTACAATTGTTGGGCAAAGTCATTACAATTGTTGGGCAAAGTCATTACAATTGTTGGGTCAAGTCATTACAATTGTTGGGCAAAGTCATTACAATTGTTGGGCAAAGTCATTACAATTGTTGGGCAAAGTCATTACAATTGTTGGGCAAAGTCATTACAATTGTTGGCAAAGTCATTTTTTGGGCAAAGTTATTACATTGTTGGCAAGTCATTACAATTGTTGGGCAAAGTCATTACAATTGTTGGGCAAAGTCATTACAATTGTTGGGCAAAGTCATTACAATTGTTGGGCAAAGTCATTACAATTGTTGGCAAAGTCATTTTTGGGCAAAGTAATTAACAGTTTTGGCAAAGTCATTACAATTGTTGGGCAAAGTCATTACAATTGTTGGCAAAGTCATTACAATTGTTGGGCAAAGTCATTACAATTGTTGGGCAAAGTCATTACAATTGTTGGGCAAAGTCATTACAATTGTTGGGCAAAGTCATTACAATTGTTGGGCAAAGTCATTACAATTGTTGGGCAAAGTCATTACAATTGTTGGGCAAAGTCATTACAATTGTTGGGCAAAGTCATTACAATTGTTGGGCAAAGTCATTACAATTGTTGGGCAAAGTCATTACAATTGTTGGGCAAAGTCATTACAATTGTTGGGCAAAGTCATTACAATTGTTGGGCAAAGTCATTACAAGTTGGGCAAAGTCATTACAATTGTTGGGCAAAGTCATTACAATTGTTGGGCAAAGTCATTACAATTGTTGGGCAAAGTCATTACAATTGTTGGGCAAAGTCATTACAATTGTTGGGCAAAGTCATTACAATTGTTGGAAAGTCATTACATTGTTGGGCAAAGTCATTACAATTGTTGGGCAAAGTCATTACAATTGTTGGGCAAAGTCATTACAATTGTTTGGGCAAAGTCATTACAATTGTTGGGCAAGTCATTACAATTGTTGGGCAAAGTCATTACAATTGTTGGGCAAAGTCATTACAATTGTTGGGCAAAGTCATTACAATTGTTGGGCAAAGTCATTACAATTGTTGGGCAAAGTCATTTAAGTCGGAAAGTTATTACAATTGTTGCAAAGTCATTACAATTGTTGGGCAAAGTCATTACAATTGTTGGGCAAAGTCATTACAATTGTTGGGCAAAGTCATTACAATTGTTGGGCAAAGTCATTACAATTGTTGGCAAAGTCATTTTTAGAGGTCGGATAAGTATTACATTGTGGCAAAGTCATTACAATTGTTGGGCAAAGTCATTACAATTGTTGGGCAAAGTCATTACAATTGTTGGGCAAAGTCATTTCAATTGTTGGGCAAAGTCATTTTTTGGGCAAAGTCATTACATTGTTGGCAAAGTCATTACAATTGTTGGGCAAAGTCATTACAATTGTTGGGCAAAGTCATTACAATTGTTGGGCAAAGTCATTACAATTGTTGGGCAAAGTCATTACAATTGTTGGGCAAAGTCATTACAATTGTTGGGCAAAGTCATTACAATTGTTGGGCAAAGTCATTACAATTGTTGGGAAAGTCATTACAATTGTTGGGCAAAGTCATTACAATTGTTGGGCAAAGTCATTACAATTGTTGGGCAAAGTCATTACAATTGTTGGGCAAAGTCATTACAATTGTTGGGCAAGTCATTACAATTGTTGGGCAAAGTCATTACAATTGTTGGGCAAAGTCATTACAATTGTTGGGCAAAGTCATTACAATTGTTGGGCAAAGTCATTACAATTGTTGGGCAAAGTCATTTTGGGCAAAGTCATACAATTGTTGGGCAAAGTCATTACAATTGTTGGGCAAAGTCATTACAATTGTTGGGCAAAGTCATTACAATTGTTGGGCAAAGTCATTACAATTGTTGGGCAAAGTCATTACATTGAAATCATTTTGGGCAAAGTATTACATTGTTGGCAAAGTCATTACAATTGTTGGGCAAAGTCATTACAATTGTTGGGCAAAGTCATTACAATTGTTGGGCAAAGTCATTACAATTGTTGGGCAAAGTCATTACAATTGTTGGGCAAAGTCATTACAATTGTTGGGCAAAGTCATTACAATTGTTGGGCAAAGTCATTACAATTGTTGGGCAAAGTCATTACAATTGTTGGGCAAGTCATTACAATTGTTGGGCAAAGTCATTACAATTGTTGGGCAAAGTCATTACAATTGTTGGGCAAAGTCATTACAATTGTTGGGCAAAGTCATTACAATTGTTGGCAAAGTCATTTTTGGGCAAAGTATTACAATTGTTGGCAAAGTCATTACAATTGTTGGGCAAAGTCATTACAATTGTTGGGCAAAGTCATTACAATTGTTGGGCAAAGTCATTACAATTGTTGGGCAAAGTCATTACAATTGTTGGGCAAAGTCATTACAATTTGGGGCAAAGTCATTACAATTGTTGGGCAAAGTCATTACAATTGTTGGGCAAAGTCATTACAATTGTTGGGAAAGTCATTACAATTGTTGGGCAAAGTCATTACAATTGTTGGGCAAAGTCATTACAATTGTTGGGCAAAGTCATTACAATTGTTGGGCAAAGTCATTACAATTGTTGGGCAAAGTCATTACAATTGTTGGGCAAAGTCATTACAATTGTTGGGCAAAGTCATTACAAGTTGGGCAAAGTCATTACAATTGTTGGGCAAAGTCATTACAATTGTTGGGCAAAGTCATTACAATTGTTGGCAAAGTCATTACAATTGTTGGGCAAAGTCATTACAATTGTTGGGCAAAGTCATTACAATTGTTGGGCAAAGTCATTACAATTGTTGGGCAAAGTCATTACAATTGTTGGGCAAAGTCATTACAATTGTTGGGCAAAGTCATTACAATTGTTTGGCAAAGTCATTACAATTGTTGGGCAAAGTCATTACAATTGTTGGGCAAAGTCATTACAATTGTTGGGCAAAGTCATTACAATTGTTGGGCAAAGTCATTACAATTGTTGGGCAAAGTCATTACAATTGTTGGGCAAAGTCATTACAATTGTTGGGCAAAGTCATTACAATTGTTGGGAAAGTCATTACAATTGTTGGGCAAAGTCATTTCAATTGTTGGGCAAAGTCATTACAATTGTTGGGCAAAGTCATTACAATTGTTGGGCAAAGTCATTACAATTGTTGGGCAAAGTCATTACAATTGTTGGGCAAAGTCATTACAATTGTTGGGCAAAGTCATTACAAGTTGGGCAAAGTCATTACAATTGTTGGGCAAAGTCATTACAATTGTTGGGCAAAGTCATTACAATTGTTGGGCAAAGTCATTACAATTGTTGGGCAAAGTCATTACAATTGTTGGGCAAAGTCATTACAATTGTTGGGCAAAGTCATTACAATTGTTGGGCAAAGTCATTACAATTGTTGGGCAAAGTCATTACAATTGTTGGGCAAAGTCATTACAATTGTTGGCAAAGTCATTACAATTGTTGGGCAAAGTCATTACAATTGTTGGGCAAAGTCATTACAATTGTTGGGCAAAGTCATTACAATTGTTGGGCAAAGTCATTACAATTGTTGGGCAAAGTCATTACAATTGTTGGGCAAAGTCATTACAATTGTTGGGCAAAGTCATTACAATTGTTGGGCAAAGTCATTACAATTGTTGGGCAAAGTCATTACAATTGTTGGGCAAAGTCATTACAATTGTTGGGCAAAGTCATTACAATTGTTGGGCAAAGTCATTACAATTGTTGGGCAAAGTCATTACAATTGTTGGGCAAAGTCATTACAATTGTTGGGCAAAGTCATTACAATTGTTGGGCAAAGTCATTACAATTGTTGGGCAAAGTCATTACAATTGTTGGGCAAAGTCATTACAATTGTTGGGCAAAGTCATTACAATTGTTGGGCAAAGTCATTACAATTGTTGGGCAAAGTCATTACAATTGTTGGGCAAAGTCATTACAATTGTTGGGCAAAGTCATTACAATTGTTGGGCAAAGTCATTACAATTGTTGGGCAAAGTCATTACAATTGTTGGGCAAAGTCATTACAATTGTTGGGCAAAGTCATTACAATTGTTGGGCAAAGTCATTACAATTGTTGGGCAAAGTCATTACAATTGTTGGGCAAAGTCATTACAATTGTTGGGCAAAGTCATTACAATTGTTGGGCAAAGTCATTACAATTGTTTGGCAAAGTCATTACAATTGTTGGGCAAAGTCATTACAATTGTTGGGCAAGTCATTACAATTGTTGGGCAAGTCATTACAATTGTTGGGCAAAGTCATTACAATTGTTGGGCAAAGTCATTACAATTGTTGGCAAAGTCATTTTTAGAGGTCGGAAAGTATTACAGTTGTTGGCAAAGTCATTACAATTGTTGGGCAAAGTCATTACAATTGTTGGGCAAAGTCATTACAATTGTTGGGCAAAGTCATTACAATTGATTGGGCAAAGTCATTACAATTGTTGGCAAAGTCATTTTTTGGGTCAAAGTATTACATTGTTGGCAAAGTCATTACAATTGTTGGGCAAAGTCATTACAATTGTTGGGCAAAGTCATTACAATTGATTGGGCAAAGTCATTTCAATTGTTGGCAAAGTCATTTTTAGAGGTCGGATAAGTATTAATTGTTGGCAAAGTCATTACAATTGTTGGGCAAAGTCATTACAATTGTTGGGCAAAGTCATTACAATTGTTGGGCAAAGACATTACAATTGTTGGGCAAAGTCATTACAATTGTTGGGCAAAGTCATTACAATTGTTGGGCAAAGTCATTACAATTGTTGGGCAAAGTCATTACAATTGTTGGGCAAAGTCATTACAATTGTTGGGCAAGTCATTTCAATTGTTGGGCAAAGTCATTACAATTGTTGGGCAAAGTCATTACAATTGTTTGGCAAAGTCATTACAATTGTTGGGCAAGTCATTACAATTGTTGGGCAAAGTCATTACATTGATTGGGCAAAGTCATTACAATTGTTGGGCAAAGTCATTACAATTGTTGGGCAAAGTCATTACAATTGTTGAGCAAAGTCATTTTTAGAGGTCGGATAAGTTATTAACAGTTGTTGGCAAAGTCATTACAATTGTTGGGCAAAGTCATTACAATTGTTGGGCAAAGTCATTACAATTGTTGGGCAAAGTCATTACAATTGATTGGGCAAAGTCATTTCAATTGTTGGCAAAGTCATTTTTAGGTCGGATAAGTAATTACAGTTGTTGGGCAAAGTCATTACAATTGTTGGGCAAAGTCATTACAATTGTTGGGCAAAGTCATTACAATTGTTGGGCAAAGACTTACAATTGTTGGGCAAAGTCATTACAATTGTTGGGCAAAGTCATTACAATTGTTGGGCAAAGTCATGACAATTGTTGGGCAAAGTCATTACAATTGTTGGGAAAGTCATTACAATTGTTGGGCAAAGTCATTTCAATTGTTGGGCAAGTCATTACAATTGTTGGGCAAAGTCATTACAATTGTTTGGCAAAGTCATTACAATTGTTGGGCAAAGTCATTACAATTGTTGGGCAAAGTCATTACAATTGTTGGGCAAAGTCATTACAATTGTTGGGCAAAGTCATTACAATTGTTGGGCAAAGTCATTACAATTGTTGAGCAAAGTCATTTTTAGAGGTCGGAAAGTTATTAACATTGTTGGCAAATCATTACAATTGTTGGTCAAAGTCATTACAATTGTTGGGCAAAGTCATTTTAGAGTCGGATTATTGATTAACAGTGGTTGGCAAAGTATTACAATTGTTGGGCAAAGTCATTACAATTGTTGGGCAAAGTCATTACAATTGATTGGGCAAAGTCATTTCAATTGTTGAGCAAAGTCATTTTTAGAGGTCGATAAGTAATTAACAGTTGTTGGCAAAGTCATTACAATTGTTGGGCAAAGTCATTACAATTGTTGGGCAAAGTCATTACAATTGTTGGGCAAAGACATTACAATTGTTGGGCAAAGTCATTACAATTGTTGGGCAAAGTCATTACAATTGTTGGGCAAAGTCATGACAATTGATGGGCAAAGTCATTACAATTGTTGGGCAAAGTCATTACAATTGTTGGGCAAAGTCATTTCAATTGTTGGGCAAAGTCATTACAATTGTTGGGCAAAGTCATTACAATTGATTGGGCAAAGTCATTACAATTGTTGGGCAAAGTCATTACAATTGTTGAGCAAAGTCATTTTTAGAGGTCGGATAAGTTATTAACAGTTGTTGGCAAATCATTACAATTGTTGGTCAAAGTCATTACAATTGTTGGGCAAAGTCATTTTTAGAGGTCGGATTATTGATTAACATGGTTGGCAAAAGTATTACAATTGTTGGGCAAAGTCATTACATTGTTGGGCAAAGTCATTACAATTGTTGGGCAAAGACATTACAATTGTTGGGCAAAGTCATTACAATTGTTGGGCAAAGTCATTACAATTGTTGGGCAAAGTCATGACAATTGATGGGCAAAGTCATTACAATTGTTGGGCAAAGTCATTACAATTGTTGGGCAAAGTCATTACAATTGTTGGGCAAAGTCATTACAATTGATTGGGCAAAGTCATTACAATTGTTGGGCAAAGTCATTACAATTGTTGGGCAAAGTCATTACAATTGTTGGGCAAAGTCATTACAATTGTTGGGCAAAGTCATTACAATTGTTGGTCAAAGTCATTACAATTGTTGGGCAAGTCATTACAATTGTTGAGCAAAGTCATTTTTAGAGGTCGGATAAGTTATTAACAGTTGTTGGCAAAGTCATTACAATTGTTGGTCAAAGTCATTACAATTGTTGGGCAAAGTCATTTTTATAGGTCGATTATTGATTAACAGTGGTTGGCAAAGTATTACAATTGTTGGGCAAAGTTATTTTTAGAGGTCGGATAAGTCATTACAATTGTTGGGCAAAGTCATTTCAATTGTTGGGCAAAGTCATTACAATTGTTGGGCAAAGTCATTACAATTGTTCGGCAAAGTCATTACAATTGTTGGGCAAAGTCATTACAATTGTTGGGCAAAGTCATTACAATTGTTGGGCAAAGTCATTACAATTGTTGGTCAAAGTCATTACAATTGTTGGGCAAAGTCATTACAATTGTTGAGCAAAGTCATTTTTAGAGGTCGGATAAGTTATTAACAGTTGTTGGCAAAGTCATTACAATTGTTGGTCAAAGTCATTACAATTTTGGGCAAAGTCATTTTTAGATCGGATTATGATTAACAGTGGTTGGCAAAGTATTACAATTGTTGGGCAAAGTTATTTTAGAGGTCGGATAAGTGATTAACAGTTGTTGGCAAAGTCATTACAATTGTTGGGCAAAGTCATTACAATTGTTGGGCTAAGTCATTTTTAGAGGTCGGATTATTGATTAGCAGTTGTTGGCAAAGTCATTTCAATTGTTGGGCAAAGTCATACAATTGTTGGGCAAAGTCATTACAATTGTTGGGCAAAGTCATAACAATTGTTGGGCAAAGTCATTTCAATTAATGGGCATAGTCCTTTTCAATTGCTGGGCAAAGTCATTTCAATTGTTGGGCAAAGTCATTTCAATTGTTGGGCAAAGTCATTTCAATTGTTGGGCGAAGTCATTACAATTGTTGGGCAAAGACATTACAATTGTTGGGCAAAGTCATTACAATTGTTGGGCAAAGTTATTACAATTGTTGGGCAAAGTCATTATATTTGTTGGGCAAAGTCATATACAATTGTTGGGCAAGTCATTCAATTGGTTGGGCAAAGTCATTACAATTGTTGGGCAAAGTCATTACAATGATTGGGCAAAGTCATTACAATTGTTGAGCAAAGTCATTTCAATTGTTGGGAAAGTCATTTCAATTGTTGGGCAAAGTCATTTCAATTGTTGGGCAAAGTCATTTCAATTGTTGGGCAAAGTCATTACAATTGTTGGGCAAAGACATTACAATTGTTGGGCAAAGTCATTACAATTATTGGGCAAAGTTATTACAATTGTTGGGCAAAGTCATTACAATTGTTGGGCAAAGTCATTACAATTGTTTGGCAAAGTAATTACAATTGATTGGGCAAAGTCATTACAATTGTTGGGCAAAGTCATTACAATTGTTGGGCAAAGTCATTTTTAGAGGTCGGATTATTGATTAACAGTGGTTGGCAAAAGTATTACAATTGTTGGGCAAAGTTATTTTTAGAGGTCGGATAAGTCATTACAATTGTTGGGCAAAGTCATTTCAATTGTTGGGCAAAGTCATTACAATTGTTGGGCAAAGTCATTACAATTGTTCGGCAAAGTCATTACAATTGTTGGGCAAAGTCATTACAATTGTTGGGCAAAGTCATTACAATTGTTGGGCAAAGTCATTACAATTGTTGGTCAAAGTCATTACAATTGTTGGGCAAAGTCATTACAATTGTTGAGCAAAGTCATTTTTAGAGGTCGGATAAGTTATTAACAGTTGTTGGCAAAGTCATTACTATTGTTGGTCAAAGTCATTACAATTGTTGGGCAAAGTCATTTTTAGAGGTCGGATTATTGATTAACAGTGGTTGGCAAAAGTATTACAATTGTTGGGCAAAGTTATTTTTAGAGGTCGGATAAGTGATTAACAGTTGTTGGCAAGGTCATTACAATTGTTGGGCAAAGTCATTACAATTGTTGGGCTAAGTCATTTTTAGAGGTCGGATTATTGATTAGCAGTTGTTGGCAAAGTCATTTCAATTGTTGGGCAAAGTCATTACAATTGTTGGGCAAAGTCATTACAATTGTTGGGCAAAGTCATAACAATTGTTGGGCAAAGTCATTTCAATTAATGGGCATAGTCTTTTCAATTGCTGGGCAAAGTCATTTCAATTGTTGGGCAAAGTCATTTCAATTGTTGGGCAAAGTCATTTCAATTGTTGGGCGAAGTTCATTACAATTGTTGGGCAAAGACATTACAATTGTTGGGCAAAGTCATTACAATTGTTGGGCAAAGTTATTACAATTGTTGGGCAAAGTCATTATATTTGTTGGGCAAAGTCATTACAATTGTTGGGCAAAGTCATTTCAATTGTTGGGCAAGTCATTACAATTGTTAGGCAAAGTCATTACAATTGATTGGGCAAAGTCATTACAATTGTTGAGCAAAGTCATTACAATTGTTGGGCAAAGTCTTTTCAATTGTTGGGCTAAGTCATTACAATTGTTGGGCAAAGTCATTACAATTGTTGGGCAAAGTCATTACAATTGATTGGGCAAAGTCATTACAATTGATTGGGCAAAGTCATTACAATTGTTGGGCAAAGTCATTACAATTGTTGGGCAAAGTCATTACAATTGTTGGGCAAAGTCATTACAATTGTTGGGCAAAGACATTACAATTGTTGGGCAAAGTCATTACAATTGTTGGGCAAAGTAATTACAATTGTTTGGGCAAAGTCATTACAATTGTTGGGCAAAGTCATTACAATTGTTGGGCAAAGTCATTACAATTGATTGGGCAAAGTCATTTCAATTGTTGAGCAAAGTCATTTTTAGAGGTCGGATAAGTAATAAACAATTGTTGGGCAAAGTCATTACAATTGTTGGGCAAAGTAATTACAATTGTTGGGCAAAGTCATTACAATTTTTGGGCAAAGACATTACAATTGTTGGGTAAAGTCATTACAATTGTTGGGCAAAGTCAATACAATTGTTGGGCAAAGTCATTACAATTGTTGGGCAAAGTCATTACAATTGTTGGGCAAAGTCATTTCAATTGTTGGGCAAAGTCTTTTCAATTGTTGGGCTAGTCATTACAATGTTGGGCAAAGTCATTACAATTGTTGGGCAAAGTCATTACAATTGATTGGGCAAAGTCATTACAATTGTTGGGCAAAGTCATTACAATTGATTGGCAAAGTCATTACAATTGTTGGGCAAAGTCATTACAATTGTTGGGCAAAGTCATTACAATTGTTGAGCAAAGTCATTTTTAGAGGTCGGATAAGTTATTAACAGTTGTTGGCAAAGTCATTACAATTGTTGGGCAAAGTCATTACAATTGTTGGGCAAAGTCATTACAATTGTTGGGCAAAGTCATTACAATTGATTGGGCAAAGTCATTTCAATTGTTGAGCAAAGTCATTTTTAGAGGTCGGATAAGTAATTAACAGTTGTTGGCAAAGTCATTACAATTGTTGGGCAAAGTCATTACAATTGTTGGGCAAAATTATTACAATTTTTGGTTAAAGACATTACAATTGTTGGGCAAAGTCATTACAATTGTTGGGCAAAGTCATTACAATTGTTGGGCAAAGTCATGACAATTGTTGGGCAAAGTCATTACAATTGTTGGGAAAAGTCATTACAATTGTTGGGGAAAGTCATTTCAATTGTTGGGCAAAGTCATTACAATTGTTGGGCAAAGTCATTACAATTGTTTGGCAAAGTCATTACAATAGTTGGGCAAAGTCATTACAATTGTTGGGCAAAGTCATTACAATTGTTGGGCAAAGTCATTCCAATTGATTGGGCAAAGTCATTACAATTGTTGGGCAAAGTCATTACAATTGTTGAGCAAAGTCATTTTAGAGGTCGGATAAGTTATTAACAGTTGTTGGCAAAGTCATTACAATTGTTGGTCAAAGTCATTACAATTGTTGGGCAAAGTCATTTTTAGAGGTCGGATTATTGATTAACAGTGGTTGGCAAAGTATTACAATTGTTGGGCAAAGTCATTACAATTGTTGGGCAAAGTCATTACAATTGATTGGGCAAAGTCATTTCAATGTTGAGCAAAGTCATTTTTAGAGGTCGGATAAGTAATTAACAGTTGTTGGCAAAGTCATTACAATTGTTGGGCAAAGTCATTACAATTGTTGGGCAAAGTCATTACAATTGTTGGGCAAAGACATTACAATTGTTGGGCAAAGTCATTACAATTGTTGGGCAAAGTCATTACAATTGTTGGGCAAAGTCATGACAATTGATGGGCAAAGTCATTACAATTGTTGGGCAAAGTCATTACAATTGTTGGGCAAAAACATTTCAATTGTTGGGCAAAGTCATTACAATTGTTGGGCAAAGTCATTACAATTGTTCGGCAAAGTCATTACAATTGTTGGGCAAAGTCATTACAATTGTTGGGCAAAGTCATTACAATTGATTGGGCAAAGTCATTACAATTGTTGGGCAAAGTCATTACAATTGTTGGGCAAAGTCATTACAATTGTTGAGCAAAGTCATTTTTAGAGGTCGGATAAGTTATTAACAGTTGTTGGCAAAGTCATTACAATTGTTGGTCAAAGTCATTACAATTGTTGGGCAAAGTCATTTTAGAGGTCGGATTATTGATTAACAGTGTTGGCAAAAGTATTACAATTGTTGGGCAAAGTTATTTTAGAGGTCGGATAAGTGATTAACAGTTGTTGGCAAAGTCATTACAATTGTTGGGCAAAGTCATTACAATTGTTGGGCTAAGTCATTTTTAGAGGTCGGATTATTGATTAGCAGTTGTTGGCAAAGTCATTTCAATTGTTGGGCAAAGTCATTACAATTGTTGGGCAAGTCATTACAATTGTTGGGCAAAGTCATTACAATTGTTGGGCAAAGTCATTTCAATTAATGGGCATAGTCTTTTCAATTGCTGGGCAAAGTCATTTCAATTGTTGGGCAAAGTCATTTCAATTGTTGGGCAAAGTCATTTCAATTGTTGGGCAAAGTCATTACAATTGTTGGGCAAAGACATTACAATTGTTGGGCAAAGTCATTACAATTGTTGGGCAAAGTTATTACAATTGTTGGGCAAAGTCATTATATTTGTTGGGCAAAGTCATTACAATTGTTGGGCAAAGTCATTTCAATTGTTGGGCAAAGTCATTACAATTGTTGGGCAAAGTCATTACAATTGTTTGGCAAAGTCATTACAATAGTTGGGCAAAGTCATTACAATTGTTGGGCAAAGTCATTACAATTGTTGGGCAAAGTCATTACAATTGATTGGGCAAAGTCAATACAATTGTTGGGCAAAGTCATTACAATTGTTGAGCAAAGTCATTTTTAGAGGTCGGATAAGTTATTAACAGTTGTTGGCAAAGTCATTACAATTGTTGGTCAAAGTCATTACAATTGTTGGGAAAAGTCATTTTTAGAGGTCGGATTATTGATTAACAGTGGTTGGCAAAAGTATTACAATTGTTGGGCAAAGTCATTACAATTGTTGGGCAAAGTCATTACAATTGATTGGGCAAAGTCATTTCAATTGTTGAGCAAAGTCATTTTTAGAGGTCGGATAAGTAATTAACAGTTGTTGGCAAGTCATTACAATTGTTGGGCAAAGTCATTACAATTGTTGGGCAAAGTCATTACAATTGTTGGGCAAAGACATTACAATTGTTGGGCAAAGTCATTACAATTGTTGGGCAAAGTCATTACAATTGTTGGGCAAAGTCATGACCATTGATGGGCAAAGTCATTACAATTGTTGGGCAAAGTCATTACAATTGTTGGGCAAAGTCATTTCAATTGTTGGGCAAAGTCATTACAATTGTTCGGCAAAGTCATTACAATTGTTGGGCAAAGTCATTACAATTGTTGGGCAAAGTCATTACAATTGATTGGGCAAAGTCATTACAATTGTTGGGCAAAGTCATTACAATTGTTGGGCAAAGTCATTACAATTGTTGAGCAAAGTCATTTTTAGAGGTCGGATTAGTTATTAACAGTTTTTGGCAAAGTCATTACAATTGTTGGTCAAAGTTATTACAATTGTTGGGCAAAGTCATTTTTAGAGGTCGGATTATTGATTAACAGTGTTTGGCAAAAGTATTACAATTGTTGAGCAAAGTTATTTTTAGAGGTCGGATAAGTGATTAACAGTTGTTGGCAAAGTCATTACAATTGTTGGGCAAAGTCATTACAATTGTTGGGCTAAGTCATTTTTAGAGGTCGGATTATTGATTAGCAGTTGTTGGCAAAGTCATTTCAATTGTTGGGCAAAGTCATTACAATTGTTGGGCAAAGTCATTACAATTGTTGGGCAAAGTCATTACAATTGTTGGGCAAAGTCATTTCAATTAATGGGCATAGTCTTTTCAATTGCTGGGCAAAGTCATTTCAATTGTTGGGCAAAGTCATTTCAATTGTTGGGCAAAGTCATTTCAATTGTTGGGCAAAGTCATTACAATTGTTGGGCAAAGACATTACAATTGTTGGGCAAAGTCATTACAATTGTTGGGCAAAGTTATTACAATTGTTGGGCAAAGTCATTATATTTGTTGGGCAAAGTCATTACAATTGTTGGGCAAAGTCATTTCAATTGTTGGGCAAAGTCATTACAATTGTGGGCAAAGTCATTACAATTGATTGGGCAAAGTCATTACAATTGTTGAGCAAAGTCATTACAATTGTTGGGAAAAGTCATTTCAATTGTTGGGCAAAGTCATTTCAATTGTTGGGCAAAGTCATTTCAATTGTTGGGCAAAGTCATTACAATTGTTGGGCAAAGACATTACAATTGTTGGGCAAAGTCATTACAATTGTTGGGAAAAGTTATTACAATTGTTGGGCAAAGTCATTACAATTGTTGAGCAAAGTCATTTTTAGAGGTCGGATAAGTTATTAACAGTTTTTGGCAAAGTCATTACAATTGTTGGTCAAAGTTATTACAATTGTTGGGCAAAGTCATTTTTAGAGGTCGGATTATTGATTAACAGTGTTTGGCAAAAGTATTACAATTGTTGAGCAAAGTTATTTTTAGAGGTCGGATAAGTGATTAACAGTTGTTGGCAAAGTCATTACAATTGTTGGGCAAAGTCATTACAATTGTTGGGCTAAGTCATTTTTAGAGGTCGGATTATTGATTAGCAGTTGTTGGCAAAGTCATTTCAATTGTTGGGCAAAGTCATTACAATTGTTGGGCAAAGTCATTACAATTGTTGGGCAAAGTCATTACAATTGTTGGGCAAAGTCATTTCAATTAATGGGCATAGTCTTTTCAATTGCTGGGCAAAGTCATTTCAATTGTTGGGCAAAGTCATTTCAATTGTTGGGCAAAGTCATTTCAATTGTTGGGCAAAGTCATTACAATTGTTGGGCAAAGACATTACAATTGTTGGGCAAAGTCATTACAATTGTTGGGCAAAGTTATTACAATTGTTGGGCAAAGTCATTATATTTGTTGGGCAAAGTCATTACAATTTTTGGGCAAAGTCATTTCAATTGTTGGGCAAAGTCATTACAATTGTTGGGCAAAGTCATTACAATTGATTGGGCAAAGTCATTACAATTGTTGAGCAAAGTCATTACAATTGTTGGGAAAAGTCATTTCAATTGTTGGGCAAAGTCATTTCAATTGTTGGGCAAAGTCATTTCAATTGTTGGGCAAAGTCATTACAATTGTTGGGCAAAGACATTACAATTGTTGGGCAAAGTCATTACAATTGTTGGGCAAAGTTATTACAATTGTTGGGCAAAGTCATTACAATTGTTGGGCAAAGTCATTACAATTGTTGGGCAAAGACATTACAATTGTTGGGTAAAGTCATTACAATTGTTGGGCAAAAACAATACAATTGTTGGGCAAAGTCATTACATTTGTTGGGCAAAGTCATTACAATTGTTGGGCAAAGTCATTTCAATTGTTGGGCAAAGTCTTTTCAATTGTTGGGCTAAGTCATTACAATTGATTGGGCAAAGTCATTACAATTATTGGGCAAAGTCATTACAATTGTTGGGCAAAGTCATTACAATTGTTGGGCAAAGTCATTACAATTGTTGGGCAAAGTCATTACAATTGTTGGGCAAAGTCATTACAATTGATTGGGCAAAGTCATTACAATTGTTGAGCAAAGTCATTTTTAGAGGTCGGATAAGTAATTAACAGTTGTTGGCAAAGTCATTACAATTGTTGGGCAAAGTCCTTACAATTGTTGGGCAAAGTCATTACAATTGTTCACCAAAGACATTACAATTGTTGGGCAAAGTCATTACAATTGTTGGGCAAAGTTATTACAATTGTTGGGCAAAGTCATTACAATTGTTGGGCAAAGTCATTACAATTGTTGGGCAAAGACATTACAATTGTTGGGTAAAGTCATTACAATAGTTGGGCAAAGTCAATACAATTGTTGGGCAGAGTAATTACAATTGATTGGGCAAAGTCATTACAATTGTTGAGCAAAGTCATTACAATTGTTGGGCAAAGTCATTTCAATTGTTGGGCAAAGACATTACAATTGTTGGGTAAAGTCATTTCAATTGTTGGGCAAAGTCATTACAATTGTTGGGCAAAGACATTACAATTGTTGGGCAAAGTCATTACAATTGTTGGGCAAAGTTATTACAATTGTTGGGCAAAGTCATTATATTTGTTGGGCAAAGTCATTACAATTGTTGGGCAAAGTCATTTCAATTGTTGGGCAAAGTCATTACAATTGTTGGGCAAAGTCATTACAATTGATTGGGCAAAGTCATTACAATTGTTGAGCAAAGTCATTACAATTGTTGGGAAAAGTCATTTCAATTGTTGGGCAAAGTCATTTCAATTGTTGGGCAAAGTCATTTCAATTGTTGGGCAAAGTCATTACATTTGTTGGGCAAAGACATTACAATTGTTGGGCAAAGTCATTACAATTGTTGGGCAAAGTTATTACAATTGTTGGGCAAAGTCATTACAATTGTTGGGCAAAGTCATTACAATTGTTGGGCAAAGACATTACAATTGTTGGGTAAAGTCATTACAATTGTTGGGCAAAAACAATACAATTGTTGGGCAAAGTCATTACATTTGTTGGGCAAAGTCATTACAATTGTTGGGCAAAGTCATTTCAATTGTTGGGCAAAGTCTTTTCAATTGTTGGGCTAAGTCATTACAATTGATTGGGCGAAGTCATTACAATTGTTGGGCAAAGTCATTACAATTGTTGGGCAAAGTCATTACAATTGTTGGGCAAAGTCATTACAATTGTTGGGCAAAGTCATTACAATTGCTGGGCAAAGTCATTACAATTGATTGGGCAAAGTCATTACAATTGTTGAGCAAAGTCATTTTTAGAGGTCGGATAAGTAATTAACAGTTGTTGGCAAAGTCATTACAATTGTTGGGCAAAGTCCTTACAATTGTTGGGCAAAGTCATTAGAATTGTTCTACAAAGACATTACAATTGTTGGGCAAAGTCATTACAATTGTTGGGCAAAGTTATTACAATTGTTGGGCAAAGTCATTACAATTGTTGGGCAAAGTCATTACAATTGTTGGGCAAAGACATTACAATTGTTGGGTAAAGTCATTACAATAGTTGGGCAAAGTCAATACAATTGTTGGGCAGAGTAATTACAATTGATTGGGCAAAGTCATTACAATTGTTGAGCAAAGTCATTACAATTGTTGGGCAAAGTCATTTCAATTGTTGGGCAAAGACATTACAATTGTTGGGTAAAGTCATTACAATTGTTGGGCAAAGACATTACAATTGTTGGGCAAAGTCATTACAATTGATTGGGCAAAGTCATTACAATTGTTGAGCAAAGTCATTTTTAGAGGTCGGATAAGTAATTAACAGTTGTTGGCAAAGTCATTACAATTGTTGGGCAAAGTCCTTACAATTGTTGGGCAAAGTCATTACAATTGTTCACCAAAGACATTACAATTGTTGGGCAAAGTCATTACATTTGTTGGGCAAAGTCATTACAATTGTTGGGCAAAGTCATTTCAATTGTTGGGCAAAGTCTTTTCAATTGTTGGGCAAAGTCATTACAATTGTTGGGAAAAGTCATTTCAATTGTTGGGCAAAGTCATTTCAATTGTTGGGCAAAGTCATTTCAATTGTTGGGCAAAGTCATTACAATTGTTGGGCAAAGTCATTACAATTGTTGGGCAAAGTCATTTCAATTGTTGGGCAAAGACATTACAATTGTTGGGCAAAGTCATTACAATTGTTGGGCAAAGACATTACAATTGTTGGGTAAAGTCATTACAATTGTTGGGCAAAAACAATACAATTGTTGGGCAAAGTCATTACAATTGTTGGGCAAAGTCATTACAATTGTTGGGCAAAGTCATTTCAATTGTTGGGCAAAGTCTTTTCAATTGTTGGGCTAAGTCATTACAATTGATTGGGCAAAGTCATTACAATTGTTGGGCAAAGTCATTACAATTGTTGGGCAAAGTCATTACAATTGTTGGGCTAAGTCATTACAGTTGTTGGGCAAAGTCATTACAATTGTTGGGCAAAGTCCTTACAATTGTTGGGCAAAGTCATTACAATTGTTGGGCAAAGTAATTAACAGTTGTTGGCAAAGTCATTACAATTGTTGGGCAAAGTCCTTACAATTGTTGGGCAAAGTCATTACAATTGTTCACCAAAGACATTACAATTGTTGGGCAAAGTCATTACAATTGTTGGGCAAAGTTATTACAATTGTTGGGCAAAGTCATTACAATTGTTGGGCAAAGTCATTACAATTGTTGGGCAAAGACATTACAATTGTTGGGTAAAGTCATTACAATAGTTGGGCAAAGTCAATACAATTGTTGGGCAGAGTAATTACAATTGATTGGGCAAAGTCATTACAATTGTTGAGCAAAGTCATTACAATTGTTGGGCAAAGTTTTCAATTGTTGGGCAAAGACATTACAATTGTTGGGTAAAGTCATTTCAATTGTTGGGCAAAGTCATTACAATTGTTGGGCAAAGACATTACAATTGTTGGGCAAAGTCATTACAATTGTTGGGTAAAGTTATTACAATTGTTGGGCAAAGTCATTATATTTGTTGGGCAAAGTCATTACAATTGTTGGGCAAAGTCATTTCAATTGTTGGGCAAAGTCATTACAATTGTTGGGCAAAGTCATTACAATTGATTGGGCAAAGTCATTACTATTGTTGAGCAAAGTCATTAAAATTGTTGGGAAAAGTCATTTCAATTGTTGGGCAAAGTCATTTCAATTGTTGGGCAAAGTCATTTCAATTGTTGGGCAAAGTCATTACAATTGTTGGGCAAAGACATTACAATTGTTGGGCAAAGTCATTACAATTGTTGGGCAAAGTTATTACAATTGTTGGGCAAAGTCATTACAATTGTTGGGCAAAGTCATTACAATTGTTGGGCAATGACATTACAATTGTTGGGTAAAGTCATTACAATTGTTGGGCAAAAACAATACAATTGTTGGGCAAAGTCATTACATTGTTGGGCAAAGTCATTACAATTGTTGGGCAAAGTCATTTCAATTGTTGGGCAAAGTCTTTTCAATTGTTGGGCTAAGTCATTACAATTGATTGGGCAAAGTCATTACAATTGTTGGGCAAAGTCATTACAATTGTTGGGCAAAGTCATTACAATTGTTGGGCAAAGTCATTACAATTGTTGGGCAAAGTCATTACAATTGTTGGGCAAAGTCATTACAATTGATTGGGCAAAGTCATTACAATTGTTGAGCAAAGTCATTTTTAGAGGTCGGATAAGTAATTAACAGTTGTTGGCAAAGTCATTACAATTGTTGGGCAAAGTCCTTACAATTGTTGGGCAAAGTCATTACAATTGTTCACCAAAGACATTACAATTGTTGGGCAAAGTCATTACAATTGTTGGGCAAAGTTATTACAATTGTTGGGCAAAGTCATTACAATTGTTGGGCAAAGTCATTACAATTGTTGGGCAAAGACATTACAATTGTTGGGCAAAGTCATTACAATTGTTGGGCAAAGTTATTACAATTGTTGGGCAAAGTCATTACAATTGTTGGGCAAAGTCATTACAATTGTTGGGCAAAGACATTACAATTGTTGGGTAAAGTCATTACAATTGTTGGGCAAAAACAATACAATTGTTGGGCAAAGTCATTACATTTGTTGGGCAAAGTCATTACAATTGTTGGGCAAAGTCATTTTAATTGTTGGGCAAAGTCTTTTCAATTGTTGGGCTAAGTCTTACAATTGATTGGGCAAAGTCATTACAATTGTTGGGCAGAGTCATTACAATTGTTGGGCAAAGTCATTACAATTGTTGGGCAAAGTCATTACAATTGTTGGGCAAAGTCATTACAATTGTTGGGCAAAGTCATTACAATTGTTGGGCAAAGTCATTACAATTGATTGGGCAAAGTCATTACAATTGTTGAGCAAAGTCATTTTTAGAGGTCGGATAAGTAATTAACAGTTGTTGGCAAAGTCATTACAATTGTTGGGCAAAGTCCTTACAATTGTTGGGCAAAGTCATTACAATTGTTCACCAAAGACATTACAATTGTTGGGCAAAGTCATTACAATTGTTGGGCAAAGTTATAACAATTGTTGGGCAAAGTCATTACAATTGTTGGGCAAAGTCATTACAATTGTTGGGCAAAGACATTACAATTGTTGGGTAAAGTCATTACAATAGTTGGGCAAAGTCAATACAATTGTTGGGCAGAGTAATTACAATTGATTGGGCAAAGTCATTACAATTGTTGAGCAAAGTCATTACAATTGTTGGGCAAAGTCATTTCAATTGTTGGGCAAAGACATTACAATTGTTGGGTAAAGTCATTACAATTGTTGGGCAAAGACATTACAATTGTTGGGCAAAGTCATTACAATTGATTGGGCAAAGTCATTACAATTGTTGAGCAAAGTCATTTTTAGAGGTCGGATAAGTAATTAACAGTTGTTGGCAAAGTCATTACAATTGTTGGGCAAAGTCCTTACAATTGTTGGGCAAAGTCATTACAATTGTTCACCAAAGACATTACAATTGTTGGGCAAAGTCATTACATTTGTTGGGCAAAGTCATTACAATTGTTGGGCAAAGTCATTTCAATTGTTGGGCAAAGTCTTTTCAATTGTTGGGCAAAGTCATTACAATTGTTGGGAAAAGTCATTTCAATTGTTGGGCAAAGTCATTTCAATTGTTGGGCAAAGTCATTTCAATTGTTGGGCAAAGTCATTACAATTGTTGGGCAAAGTCATTACAATTGTTGGGCAAAGTCATTTCAATTGTTGGGCAAAGACATTACAATTGTTGGGTAAAGTCATTACAATTGTTGGGCAAAGACATTACAATTGTTGGGTAAAGTCATTACAATTGTTGGGCAAAAACAATACAATTGTTGGGCAAAGTCATTACAATTGTTGGGCAAAGTCATTACAATTGTTGGGCAAAGTCATTTCAATTGTTGGGCAAAGTCTTTTCAATTGTTGGGCTAAGTCATTACAATTGATTGGGCAAAGTCATTACAATTGTTGGGCAAAGTCATTACAATTGTTGGGCAAAGTCATTACAATTGTTGGGCTAAGTCATTACAGTTGTTGGGCAAAGTCATTACAATTGTTGGGCAAAGTCCTTACAATTGTTGGGCAAAGTCATTACAATTGTTGGGCAAAGACATTACAATTGTTGGGTAAAGTCATTATAATTGTTGGGCAAAGTCATTACAATTGATTGGGCAAAGTCATTACAATTGTTGAGCAAAGTCATTACAATTGTTGGGAAAAGTCATTTCAATTGTTGGGCAAAGTCATTTCAATTGTTGGGCAAAGTCATTTCAATTGTTGGGCAAAGTCATTACAATTGTTGGGCAAAGACATTACAATTGTTGGGCAAAGTCATTACAATTGTTGGGCAAAGTCATTACAATAGTTGGGCAAAGTCAATACAATTGTTGGGCAGAGTAATTACAATTGATTGGGCAAAGTCATTACAATTGTTGAGCAAAGTCATTACAATTGTTGGGCAAAGTCATTTCAATTGTTGGGCAAAGACATTACAATTGTTGGGTAAAGTCATTACAATTGTTGGGCAAAAACAATACAATTGTTGGGCAAAGTCATTACAATTGTTGGGCAAAGTCATTACAATTGTTGGGCAAAGTCATTTCAATTGTTGGGCAAAGTCTTTTCAATTGTTGGGCTAAGTCATTACAATTGATTGGGCAAAGTCATTACAATTGTTGAGCAAAGTCATTACAATTGTTGGGAAAAGTCATTTCAATTGTTGGGCAAAGTCATTACAATTGTTGGGCAAAGACATTACAATTGTTGGGCAAAGACATTACAATTGTTGGGTAAAGTCATTACAATTGTTGGGCAAAGTCAATACAATTGTTGGGCAGAGTAATTACAATTGATTGGGCAAAGTCATTACAATTGTTGAGCAAAGTCATTACAATTGTTGGGCAAAGTCATTTCAATTGTTGGGCAAAGACATTACAATTGTTGGGTAAAGTCATTACAATTGTTGGGCAAAGACATTACAATTGTTGGGTAAAGTCATTACAATTGTTGGGCAAAAACAATACAATTGTTGGGCAAAGTCATTTCAATTGTTGGGCAAAGTCATTACAATTGTTGGGCAAAGTCATTACAATTGTTGGGCAAAGTCTTTTCAATTGTTGGGCTAAGTCATTACAATTGATTGGGCAAAGTCATTACAATTGTTGGGCAAAGTCATTACAATTGTTGGGCAAAGTCCTTACAATTGTTGGGCAAAGTCATTACAATTGTTGGGCAAAGTAATTACAATTGTTGGGCAAAGACATTACAATTGTTGGGTAAAGTCATTATAATTGTTGGGCAAAGTCATTACAATTGTTGGGCAAAGTCATTTCAATTGTTGGGCAAAGACATTACAATTGTTGGGTAAAGTCATTACAATTGTTGGGCAAAGACATTACAATTGTTGGGTAAAGTCATTACAATTGTTGGGCAAAAACAATACAATTGTTGGGCAAAGTCATTACAATTGTTGGGCAAAGTCATTACAATTGTTGGGCAAAGTCATTTCAATTGTTGGGCAAAGTCTTTTCAATTGTTGGGCTAAGTCATTACAATTGATTGGGCAAAGTCATTACAATTGTTGGGCAAAGTCATTACAATTGTTGGGCAAAGTCATTACAATTGTTGGGCTAAGTCATTACAATTGTTGGGCAAAGTCATTACAATTGTTGGGCAAAGTCCTTACAATTGTTGGGCAAAGTCATTACAATTGTTGGGCAAAGTCATTACAATTGTTGGGCAAAGTCATTTCAATTGTTGGGCAAAGTCATTACAATTGTTGGGCAAAGTCATTACAATTGTTGGGTAAAGTCATTACAATTGTTGGGCAAAGACATTACAATTGTTGGGTAAAGTCATTACAATTGTTGGGCAAAAACAATACAATTGTTGGGCAAAGTCATTTCAATTGTTGGGCAAAGTCATTACAATTGTTGGGCAAAGACATTACAATTGTTGGGCAAAGTCATTACAATTGTTGGGCAAAGTTATTACAATTGTTGGGCAAAGTCATTACAATTGTTGGGCAAAGTCATTACAATTGTTGGGCAAAGACATTACAATTGTTGGGTAAAGTCATTACAATTGTTGGGCAAAAACAATACAATTGTTGGGCAAAGTCATTACATTTGTTGGGCAAAGTCATTACAATTGTTGGGCAAAGTCATTTCAATTGTTGGGCAAAGTCTTTTCAATTGTTGGGCTAAGTCATTACAATTGATTGGGCAAAGTCATTACAATTGTTGGGCAAAGTCATTACAATTGTTGGGCAAAGTCATTACAATTGTTGGGCAAAGTCATTACAATTGTTGGGCAAAGTCATTACAATGTTGGGCAAAGTCATTACAATTGATTGGGCAAAGTCATTACAATTGTTGAGCAAAGTCATTTTTAGAGGTCGGATAAGTAATTAACAGTTGTTGGCAAAGTCATTACAATTGTTGGGCAAAGTCCTTACAATTGTTGGGCAAAGTCATTACAATTGTTCACCAAAGACATTACAATTGTTGGGCAAAGTCATTACAATTGTTGGGCAAAGTTATTACAATTGTTGGGCAAAGTCATTACAATTGTTGGGCAAAGTCATTACAATTGTTGGGCAAAGACATTACAATTGTTGGGTAAAGTCATTACAATAGTTGGGCAAAGTCAATACAATTGTTGGGCAGAGTAATTACAATTGATTGGGCAAAGTCATTACAATTGTTGAGCAAAGTCATTACAATTGTTGGGCAAAGTCATTTCAATTGTTGGGCAAAGACATTACAATTGTTGGGCAAAGTCATTACAATTGTTGGGCAAAGTCATTACAATTGTTGGGCAAAGTCATTACAATTGATTGGGCAAAGTCATTACAATTGTTGAGCAAAGTCATTTTTAGAGGTCGGATAAGTAATTAACAGTTGTTGGCAAAGTCATAACAATTGTTGGGCAAAGTCCTTACAATTGTTGGGCAAAGTCATTACAATTGTTCACCAAAGACATTACAATTGTTGGGCAAAGTCATTACAATTGTTGGGCAAAGTTATTACAATTGTTGGGCAAAGTCATTACAATTGTTGGGCAAAGTCATTACAATTGTTGGGCAAAGACATTACAATTGTTGGGTAAAGTCATTACAATAGTTGGGCAAAGTCAATACAATTGTTGGGCAGAGTAATTACAATTGATTGGGCAAAGTCATTACAATTGTTGAGCAAAGTCATTACAATTGTTGGGCAAAGTCATTTCAATTGTTGGGCAAAGACATTACAATTGTTGGGTAAAGTCATTACAATTGTTGGGCAAAGACATTACAATTGTTGGGTAAAGTCATTACAATTGTTAGGCAAAAACAATACAATTGTTGGGCAAAGTCATTACAATTGTTGGGCAAAGTCATTACAATTGTTGGGCAAAGTCATTTCAATTGTTGGGCAAAGTCTTTTCAATTGTTGGGCTAAGTCATTACAATTGATTGGGCAAAGTCATTACAATTGTTGGGCAAAGTCATTACAATTGTTGGGCAAAGTCATTACAATTGTTGGGCTAAGTCATTACAGTTGTTGGGCAAAGTCATTACAATTGTTGGGCAAAGTCCTTACAATTGTTGGGCAAAGTCATTACAATTGTTGGGCAAAGTAATTACAATTGTTGGGCAAAGACATTACAATTGTTGGGTAAAGTCATTAAAATTGTTGGGCAAAGTCATTTCAATTGTTGGGCAAAGTCTTTTCAATTGTTGGGCTAAGTCATTACAATTGTTAGGCAAAGTCATTACAATTGTTGGGCAAAGTCATTACAATTGATTGGGCAAAGTCATTACAATTGTTGGGCAAAGTCATTACAATTGTTGAGCAAAGTCATTTTTAGAGGTCGGATAAGTAATTAACAGTTGTTGGCAAAGACATTACAATTGTTGGGCAAAGTCATTACAATTGTTGGGCAAAGTAATTACAATTGTTGGGCAAAGTCATTACAATTGTTGGGCAAAGTCATTACAATTGTTGGGCAAAGTAATTACAATTGATTGGGCAAAGTCATTACAATTGTTGGGCAAAGTCATTACAATTGTTGGGCAAAGTCATTACAATTGTTGGGCTAAGTCATTACAATTGTTGGGCAAAGTCATGACAATTGTTTGGCAAAGTCATTACAATTGTTGGGCAAAGTAATTACAATTGTTGGGCAAAGACATTACAATTGTTGGGTAGAGTCATTACAATTGTTGGGCAAAGTCAATACAATTGTTGGGCAAAGTCATTACAATTGTTGGGCAAAGTCATTACAATTGTTGGGCAAAGTCATTACAATTGATTGGGCAAAGTCATTACAATTGTTGGGCAAAGTCATGACAATTGATAGGCAAAGACATTACAATTGTTGGGTAAAGTCATTACAATTGTTGGGCAAAGTCAATACAATTGTTGGGCAAAGTCTTTACAATTGTTGGGCAAAGTCATTACAATTGTTGGGCAAAGTCATTTCAATTGTTGGGCAAAGTCAATACAATTGTTGGGCAAAGTCATTACAATTGTTGGGCAAAGTCATTACAATTGTTGGGCAAAGTCATTTCAATTGTTGGGCAAAGTCTTTTCAATTGTTGGGCTAAGTCATTACAATTGTTGGGCAAAGTCATCACAATTGTTGGGCAAAGTCATTACAATTGATTGGGCAAAGTCATTACAATTGTTGGGCAAAGTCATTACAATTGTTGGGCAAAGTCCTTACAATTGCTGGGCAAAGACATTACAATTGTTTGGCAAAGTCATTACAATTGTTGGGCAAAGTAATTACAATTGATTGGGTAAAAGTCATTACAATTGATTGGGCAAAGTCATTTCTATTGTTGAGCAAAGTAATTTTTAGAGGTCTGATAAGTAATTAACAGTTTTTGGCAAAGTCATTACAATTGTTGGGCAAAGTCATGACAATTGTTGGGCAAAGTCATTACAATTGTTGGGCAAAGTCATTACAATTGTTGGGCAAAGTCATTTCAATTGTTGGGCAAAGTCATTACAATTGTTGGGTAAAGTCATTACAATTGTTTGGCAAAGTCATTACAATTGATGGGCAAAGACATTACAATTGTTGGGTAAAGTCATTACAATTGTTGGGCAAAGTCAATACAATTGTTGGGCAAAGTCATTACAATTGTTGGGCAAAGTCATTACAATTGTTGGGCAAAGTCATTTCAATTGTTGGGCAAAGTCAATACAATTGTTGGGCAAAGTCATTACAATTGTTGGGCAAAGTCATTACAATTGTTGGGCAAAGTCATTTCAATTGTTGGGCAAAGTCTTTTCAATTGTTGGGCTAAGTCATTACAATTGTTGGGCAAAGTCATCACAATTGTTGGGCAAAGTCATTACAATTGATTGGGCAAAGTCATTACAATTGTTGGGCAAAGTCATTACAATTGTTGGGCAAAGTCCTTACAATTGCTGGGCAAAGACATTACAATTGTTTGGCAAAGTCATTACAATTGTTGGGCAAAGTAATTACAATTGATTGGGCAAAGTCATTACAATTGATTGGGCAAAGTCATTTCTATTGTTGAGCAAAGTCATTTTTAGAGGTCGGATAAGTAATTAACAGTTTTTGGCAAAGTCATTACAATTGTTGGGCAAAGTCATGACAATTGTTGGGCAAAGTCATTACAATTGTTGGGCAAAGTCATTACAATTGTTGGGCAAAGTCATTTCAATTGTTGGGCAAAGTCATTACAATTGTTGGGTAAAGTCATTACAATTGTTTGGCAAAGTCATTACAATTGTTGGGCAAAGTCATTACAATTGTTGGGCAAAGTCATTACAATTGAATGGGCAAAGTCATTACAATTGTTGGGCAAAGTCATTACAATTGTTGAGCAAAGTCATTTTTAGAGGTCGGATAAGTAATTCACAGTTGTTGGCAAAGTCATTACAATTGTTGGGCAAAGTCATTACAATTGTTGGGCAAAGTCATTACAATTGTTGGGCAAAGACATTACAATTGTTGGGCAAAGTAATTACAATTGTTGGGCAAAGTCATTACAATTGTTGGGCAAAGTCATGACAATTGTTGGGCAAAGTCATTACAATTGTTGGGCAAAGTCATTACAATTGTTGGGCAAAGTCATTTCAATTGTTGGGCAAAGTCATTACAATTGTTGGGCAAAGTCATTACAATTGTTGGGCAAAGTCACTACAATTGTTGGGCAAAGTCATTACAATTGTTGGGCAAAGTCATTACAATTGATTGGGCAAAGTCATTTCAATTGTTGAGCAAAGTCATTTTTATAGGTCGGATAAGTAATTAACAGTTGTTGGCAAAGTCATTACAATTGTTGGGCAAAGTCATTACAATTGTTGGGCAAAGTCATTACAATTGTTGGGCAAGACATTACAATTGTTGGGCAAAGTCATTACAATTGTTGGGCAAAGTCATTACAATTGTTGGGTAAAGTCATGACAATTGTTTGGCAAAGTCATTACAATTGTTGGGCAAAGTCATTACAATTGTTGGGCAAAGTCATTACAATTGATTGGGCAAAGTCATTACAATTGTTGGGCAAAGTCATTTCAATAGTTGAACAAAGTCATTTTTAGTGGTCGGATAAGTAATTAACAGTTGTTGGCAAAGTCATTACAATTGTTTGGCAAAGTCATTACAATTGTTGGGCAAAGTCATTACAATTGTTGGGCAAAGTCATTACAATTGATTGGGCAAAGTCATTACAATTGTTGGGCAAAGTCATTACAATTGTTGTGCAAAGTCATTACAATTGTTGAGCAAAGTCATTTTTAGAGGTCGGATAAGTTATTTACAGTTGTTGGCAAAGTCATTACAATTGTTGGTCAAAGTCATTACAATTGTTGGGCAAAGTCATTTTTAGAGGTCGGATTATTGATTAACAGTGGTTGGCAAAAGTATTACAATTGTTGGGCAAAGTTATTTTTAGAGGTCGGATAAGTGATTAACAGTTGTTGGCTAAGTCATTACAATTGTTGGGCAAAGTCATTTTTAGAGGTCGGATTATTGATTAGCAGTTGTTGGCAAAGTCATTTCAATTGTTGGGCAAAGTCATTTTTAGAGGTCGGATTATTGATTAACAGTTGTTGGCAAAGTCATTACAATTGTTAGGCAAAGTCATTACAATTGTTGGGCAAAGTCATTTTTAGAGGTCGGATTATTGATTAGCAGTTGTTTGCAAAGTCATTTCAATTGTTGGGCAAAGTCATTACAATTGTTGGGCAAAGACATTACAATTGATTGGGCAAAGTCATTACAATTGTTGGGCAAAGTCATTTCAATAGTTGAACAAAGTCATTTTTAGTGGTCGGATAAGTAATTAACAGTTGTTGGCAAAGTCATTACAATTGTTTGGCAAATTCATTACAATTGTTGGGCAAAGTCATTACAATTGTTGGGCAAAGCTATTACAATTGATTGGGCAAAGTCAT
Source organism: Brachionus asplanchnoidis (assembly GCA_025491095.1). Classification (NCBI taxonomy): domain Eukaryota; kingdom Metazoa; phylum Rotifera; class Eurotatoria; order Ploima; family Brachionidae; genus Brachionus; species Brachionus asplanchnoidis. The sequence goes on from JAILYF010000269.1 coordinate 29,869, forward strand.
TACAATTGTTGGGCAAAGTCATTACAATTGTTGGGCAAAGTCATTACAATTGTTGAGCAAAGTCATTTTTAGAGGTCGGATAAGTTATTAACAGTTGTTGGCAAAGTCATTACAATTGTTGGTCAAAGTCATTACAATTGTTGGGCAAAGTCATTTTTAGAGGTCGGATTATTGATTAACAGTGGTTGGCAAAGGTATTACAATTGTTGGGCAAAGTTATTTTTAGAGGTCGGATAAGTGATTAACAGTTGTTGGCAAAGTCATTACAATTGTTGGGCAAAGTCATTTTTAGAGGTCGGATTATTGATTAGCAGTTGTTGGCAAAGTCATTTTAATTGTTGGGCAAAGTCATTACAATTGTTGGGCAAAGTCATTTTTAGAGGTCGGATTTTTGATTAACAGTGGTTGGCAAAAGTATTACAATTGTTGGGCAAAGTTATTTTTAGAGGTCGGATAAGTGATTAACAGTTGTTGGCAAAGTCATTACAATTGTTAGGCAAAGTCATTACAATTGTTGGGCAAAGTCATTTTTAGAGGTCGGATTATTGATTAGCAGTTGTTTGCAAAGTCATTTCAATTGTTGGGCAAAGTCATTACAATTGTTGGGCAAAGACATTACAATTGTTGGGCAAAGTCATTACAATTGTTGGGCAAAGTCATTACAATTGTTGGGCAAAGTCATGACAATTGTTTGGCAAAGTCATTACAATTGTTGGGCAAAGTCATTACAATTGTTGGGCAAAGTCATTTTAGAGGTCGGATAAGTTATTAACAGTTGTTGGGAAAGTCATTACAATTGTTGGTCAAAGTCATTACAATTGTTGGGCAAAGTCATTTTTAGAGGTCGGATTATTGATTAACAGTGGTTGGCAAAAGTATTACAATTGTTGGGCAAAGTCATTACAATTGTTGGGCAAAGTCACTACAATTGTTGGGCAAAGTCATTACAATTGTTGGGCAAAGTCATTTCAATTGTTGAGCAAAGTCATTTTTAGAGGTCGGATAAGTAATTAACAGTTGTTGTCAAAGTCATTACAATTGTTGGGCAAAGTCATTACAATTGTTGGGCAAAGACATTACAATTGTTGGGCAAAGTAATTACAATTGTTGGGCAAAGTCATTACAATTGTTGGGCAAAGTCATGACAATTGTTGGGCAAAGTCATTACAATTGTTGGGCAAAGTCATTACAATTGTTGGGCAAAGTCATTTCAATTGTTGGGCAAAGTCATTACAATTGTTGGGCAAAGTCATTACAATTGTTGGGCAAAGTCACTACAATTGTTGGGCAAAGTCATTACAATTGTTGGGCAAAGTCATTACAATTGATTGGGCAAAGTCATTTCAATTGTTGAGCAAAGTCATTTTTATAGGTCGGATAAGTAATTAACAGTTGTTGGCAAAGTCATTACAATTGTTGGGCAAAGTCATTACAATTGTTGGGCAAAGTCATTACAATTGTTGGGCAAAGACATTACAATTGTTGGGCAAAGTCATTACAATTGTTGGGCAAAGTCATTACAAATGTTGGGCAAAGTCATGATAATTGTTTGGCAAAGTCATTACAATTGTTGGGCAAAGTCATTACAATTGTTGGGCAAAGTCATTACAATTGATTGGGCAAAGTCATTACAATTGTTGGGCAAAGTCATTTCAATAGTTGAACAAAGTCATTTTTAGTGGTCGGATAAGTAATTAACAGTTGTTGGCAAAGTCATTACAATTGTTTGGCAAAGTCATTACAATTGTTGGGCAAAGTCATTACAATTGTTGGGCAAAGTCATTACAATTGATTGGGCAAAGTCATTACAATTGTTGGGCAAAGTCATTACAATTGTTGGGCAAAGTCATTACAATTGTTGGGCAAAGTCATTTTAAGAGGTCGGATAAGTTATTACAATTGTTGGGCAAAGTCATTACAATTGATTGGGCAAAGTCATTTCAATTGTTGAGCAAAGTCATTTTTAGAGGTCGGATAAGTAATTAACAGTTGTTGTCAAAGTCATTACAATTGTTGGGCAAAGTCATTACAATTGTTGGGCAAAGACATTACAATTGTTGGGCAAAGTCATTACAATTGTTGGCAAAGTCATTACAATTGTTGGGCAAAGTCATTTTTAGAGTTCGGATTATTGATTAGCAGTTGTTGGCAAAGTCATTTCAATTGTCGGGCAAAGTCATTACAATTGTTGGGCAAAGTCATTTTTAGAGGTCGGATTATTGATTAACAGTGGTTGGCAAAAGTATTACAATTGTTGGGCAAAGTTATTTTAGAGGTCGGATAAGTGATTAACAGTTGTTGGCAAAGTCATTACAATTGTTAGGCAAAGTCATTACAATTGTTGGGCAAAGTCATTTTTAGAGGTCGGATTATTGATTAGCAGTTGTTTGCAAAGTCATTTCAATTGTTGGGCAAAGTCATTACAATTGTTGGGCAAAGACATTACAATTGTTGGGCAAAGTCATTACAATTGTTGGGCAAAGTCATTACAATTGTTGGGCAAAGTCATGACAATTGTTTGGCAAAGTCATTACAATTGTTGGGCAAAGTCATTACAATTGTTGGGCAAAGTCATTTTAAGAGGTCGGATAAGTTATTAACAGTTGTTGGCAAAGTCATTACAATTGTTGGTCAAAGTCATTACAATTGTTGGGCAAAGTCATTTTTAGAGGTCGGATTATTGATTAACAGTGGTTGGCAAAAGTATTACAATTGTTGGGCAAAGTCATTACAATTGTTGGGCAAAGTCACTACAATTGTTGGGCAAAGTCATTACAATTGTTGGGCAAAGTCATTACAATTGATTGGGCAAAGTCATTTCAATTGTTGAGCAAAGTCATTTTTAGAGGTCGGATAAGTAATTAACAGTTGTTGTCAAAGTCATTACAATTGTTGGGCAAAGTCATTACAATTGTTGGGCAAAGACATTACAATTGTCGGGCAAAGTAATTACAATTGTTGGGCAAAGTCATTACAATTGTTGGGCAAAGTCATGACAATTGTTGGGCAAAGTCATTACAATTGTTGGGCAAAGTCATTACAATTGTTGGGCAAAGTCATTTCAATTGTTTGGCAAAGTCATTACAATTGTTGGGCAAAGTCATTACAATTGTTGGGCAAAGTCACTACAATTGTTGGGCAAAGTCATTACAATTGTTGGGCAAAGTCATTACAATTGATTGGGCAAAGTCATTTCAATTGTTGAGCAAAGTCATTTTTAGAGGTCGGATAAGTAATTAACAGTTGTTGTCAAAGTCATTACAATTGTTGGGCAAAGTCATTACAATTGTTTGGCAAAGACATTACAATTGTTGGGCAAAGTCATTACAATTGTTGGCAAAGTCATTACAATTGTTGGGCAAAGTCATTTTTAGAGTTCAAATTATTGATTAGCAGTTGTTGGCAAAGTCATTTCAATTGTTGGGCAAAGTCATTACAATTGTTGGGCAAAGTCATTTTTAGAGGTCGGATTATTGATTAACAGTGGTTGGCAAAAGTATTACAATTGTTGGGCAAAGTTATTTTTAGAGGTCGGATAAGTGATTAACAGTTGTTGGCAAAGTCATTACAATTGTTAGGCAAAGTCATTACAATTGTTGGGCAAAGTCATTTTTAGAGGTCGGATTATTGATTAGCAGTTGTTTGCAAAGTCATTTCAATTGTTGGGCAAAAGCATTACAATTGTTTGGCAAAGACATTACAATTGTTGGGCAAAGTCATTACAATTGTTGGGCAAAGTCATTACAATTGTTGGGCAAAGTCATTACAATTGTTGGGCAAAGTCATTACAATTGTTGGGCAAAGTCATGACAATTGTTTGGCAAAGTCATTACAATTGTTGGGCAAAGTCATTACAATTGTTGGGCAAAGTCATTTTAAGAGGTCGGATAAGTTATTAACAGTTGTTGGCAAAGTCATTACAATTGTTGGTCAAAGTCATTTCAATTGTTGGGCAAAGTCATTACAATTGTTTGGCAAAGACATTACAATTGTTGGGCAAAGTCATTACAATTGTTGGGCAAAGTCATTACAATTGTTGGGCAAAGTCATGACAATTGTTTGGCAAAGTCATTACAATTGTTGGGCAAAGTCATTACAATTGTTGGGCAAAGTCATTTTAAGAGGTCGGATAAGTTATTAACAGTTGTTGGCAAAGTCATTACAATTGTTGGTCAAAGTCATTACAATTGTTGGGCAAAGTCATTTTTAGAGGTCGGATTATTGATTAACAGTGGTTGGCAAAAGTATTACAATTGTTGGGCAAAGTCATTACAATTGTTGGGCAAAGTCACTACAATTGTTGGGCAAAGTCATTACAATTGTTGGGCAAAGTCATTACAATTGATTGGGCAAAGTCATTTCAATTGTTGAGCAAAGTCATTTTTATAGGTCGGATAAGTAATTAACAGTTGTTGGCAAAGTCATTACAATTGTTGGGCAAAGTCATTACAATTGTTGGGCAAAGTCATTACAATTGTTGGGCAAAGACATTACAATTGTTGGGCAAAGTCATTACAATTGTTGGGCAAAGTCATTACAATTGTTGGGCAAAGTCATGACAATTGTTTGGCAAAGTCATTACAATTGTTGGGCAAAGTCATTACAATTGTTGGGCAAAGTCATTACAATTGATTGGGCAAAGTCATTACAATTGTTGGGCAAAGTCATTTCAATAGTTGAAAAAAGTCATTTTTAGTGGTCGGATAAGTAATTAACAGTTGTTGGCAAAGTCATTACAATTGTTGGGCAAAGTCATTACAATTGTTGGGCAAAGTCATTACAATTGTTGGGCAAAGACATTAGAATTGTTGGGCAAAGTCATTACAATTGTTGGGCAAAGTCATTACAATTGTTGGGCAAAGTCATGACAATTGTTTGGCAAAGTCATTACAATTGTTGGGCAAAGTCATTACAATTGTTGGGCAAAGTCATTACAATTGATTGGGCAAAGTCATTACAATTGTTGGGCAAGTCATTTCAATAGTTGAACAAAGTCATTTTTAGTGGTCGGATAAGTAATTAACAGTTGTTGGCAAAGTCATTACAATTGTTTGGCAAAGTCATTACAATGTTGGGCAAGTAATTGGGCAAAGTCATTACAATTGTTGGGCAAAGTCATTACAATTGATTGGGCAAAGTCATTACAATTGTTGGGCAAAGTCATTACAATTGTTGGGCAAAGTCATTACAATTGTTGAGCAAAGTCATTTTTAGAGGTCGGATAAGTTATTAACAGTTGTTGGCAAAGTCATTACAATTGTTGGTCAAAGTCATTACAATTGTTGGGCAAAGTCATTTTTAGAGGTCGGATTATTGATTAACAGTGGTTGGCAAAAGTATTACAATTGTTGGGCAAAGTTATTTTTAGAGGTCGGATAAGTGATTAACAGTTGTTGGCAAAGTCATTACAATTGTTGGGCAAAGTCATTTTTAGAGGTCGGATTATTGATTAGCAGTTGTTGGCAAAGTCATTTCAATTGTTGGGCAAAGTCATTACAATTGTTGGGCAAAGTCATTTTTAGAGGTCGGATTATTGATTAACAGTGGTTGGCAAAAGTATTACAATTGTTGGGCAAAGTTATTTTTAGAGGTCGGATAAGTGATTAACAGTTGTTGGCAAAGTCATTACAATTGTTAGGCAAAGTCATTACAATTGTTGGGCAAAGTCATTTTTAGAGGTCGGATTATTGATTAGCAGTTGTTTGCAAAGTCATTTCAATTGTTGGGCAAAGTCATTACAATTGTTGGGCAAAGACATTACAATTGTTGGGCAAAGTCATTACAATTGTTGGGCAAAGTCATTACAATTGTTGGGCAAAGTCATGACAATTGTTTGGCAAAGTCATTACAATTGTTGGGCAAAGTCATTACAATTGTTGGGCAAAGTCATTTTTAGAGGTCGGATAAGTTATTAACAGTTGTTGGCAAAGTCATTACAATTGTTGGTCAAAGTCATTACAATTGTTGGGCAAAGTCATTTTTAGAGGTCGGATTATTGATTAACAGTGGTTGGCAAAAGTATTACAATTGTTGGGCAAAGTCATTACAATTGTTGGGCAAAGTCACTACAATTGTTGGGCAAAGTCATTACAATTGTTGGGCAAAGTCATTACAATTGATTGGGCAAAGTCATTTCAATTGTTGAGCAAAGTCATTTTTAGAGGTCGGATAAGTAATTAACAGTTGTTGTCAAAGTCATTACAATTGTTGGGCAAAGTCATTACAATTGTTGGGCAAAGTCATTACAATTGTTGGGCAAAGACATTACAATTGTTGGGCAAAGTCATTACAATTGTTGGGCAAAGTCATTACAATTGTTGGGCAAAGTCATGACAATTGTTTGGCAAAGTCATTACAATTGTTGGGCAAAGTCATTACAACTGTTGGGCAAAGTCATTACAATTGATTGGGCAAAGTCATTACAATTGTTGGGCAAAGTCATTTCAATTGTTGAGCAAAGTCATTTTTAGAGGTCGGATAAGTAATTAACAGTTGTTGGCAAAGTCATTACAATTGTTTGGCAAAGTCATTACAATTGATTGGGCAAAGTCATTACAATTGTTGGGCAAAGTCATTACAATTGATTGGGCAAAGTCATTACAATTGTTGGGCAAAGTCATTACAATTGTTGGGCAAAGTCATTACAATTGTTGAGCAAAGTCATTTTTAGAGGTCGGATAAGTTATTAACAGTTGTTGGCAAAGTCATTACAATTGTTGGTCAAAGTCATTACAATTGTTGGGCAAAGTCATTACAATTGTTGGGCAAAGTCATTACAATTGATTGGGCAAAGTCATTACAATTGTTGGGCAAAGTCATTACAATTGTTGGGCAAAGTCATTACAATTGTTGAGCAAAGTCATTTTTAGAGGTCGGATAAGTTATTAACAGTTGTTGGCAAAGTCATTACAATTGTTGGTCAAAGTCATTACAATTGTTGGGCAAAGTCATTTTTAGAGGTCGGATTATTGATTAACAGTGGTTGGCAAAAGTATTACAATTGTTGGGCAAAGTTATTTTTAGAGGTCGGATAAGTGATTAACAGTTGTTGGCAAAGTCATTACAATTGTTGGGCAAAGTCATTTTTAGAGGTCGGATTATTGATTAGCAGTTGTTGGCAAAGTCATTTCAATTGTTGGGCAAAGTCATTACAATTGTTGGGCAAAATCATTTTTAGAGGTCGGATTATTGATTAACAGTGGTTGGCAAAAGTATTACAATTGTTGGGCAAAGTTATTTTTAGAGGTCGGATAAGTGATTAACAGTTGTTGGCAAAGTCATTACAATTGTTAGGCAAAGTCATTACAATTGTTGGGCAAAGTCATTTTTAGAGGTCGGATTATTGATTAGCAGTTGTTTGCAAAGTCATTTCAATTGTTGGGCAAAGTCATTACAATTGTTGGGCAAAGACATTACAATTGTTGGGCAAAGTCATTACAATTGTTGGGCAAAGTCATTACAATTGTTGGGCAAAGTCATGACAATTGTTTGGCAAAGTCATTACAATTGTTGGGCAAAGTCATTACAATTGTTGGGCAAAGTCATTTTTAGAGGTCGGATAAGTTATTAACAGTTGTTGGCAAAGTCATTACAATTGTTGGTCAAAGTCATTACAATTGTTGGGCAAAGTCATTTTTAGAGGTCGGATTATTGATTAACAGTGGTTGGCAAAAGTATTACAATTGTTGGGCAAAGTCATTACAATTGTTGGGCAAAGTCACTACAATTGTTGGGCAAAGTCATTACAATTGTTGGGCAAAGTCATTACAATTGTTGGGCAAAGTCATTACAATTGATTGGGCAAAGTCATTACAATTGTTGGGCAAAGTCATTACAATTGTTGGGCAAAGTCATTACAATTGTTGAGCAAAGTCATTTTTAGAGGTCGGATAAGTTATTAACAGTTGTTGGCAAAGTCATTACAATTGTTGGTCAAAGTCATTACAATTGTTGGGCAAAGTCATTACAATTGTTGGGCAAAGTCATTACAATTGATTGGGCAAAGTCATTACAATTGTTGGGCAAAGTCATTACAATTGTTGGGCAAAGTCATTACAATTGTTGAGCAAAGTCATTTTTAGAGGTCGGATAAGTTATTAACAGTTGTTGGCAAAGTCATTACAATTGTTGGTCAAAGTCATTACAATTGTTGGGCAAAGTCATTTTTAGAGGTCGCATTATTGATTAACAGTGGTTGGCAAAAGTATTACAATTGTTGGGCAAAGTTATTTTTAGAGGTCGGATAAGTGATTAACAGTTGTTGGCAAAGTCATTACAATTGTTGGGCAAAGTCATTTTTAGAGGTCGGATTATTGATTAGCAGTTGTTGGCAAAGTCATTTCAATTGTTGGGCAAAGTCATTACAATTGTTGGGCAAAATCATTTTTAGAGGTCGGATTATTGATTAACAGTGGTTGGCAAAAGTATTACAATTGTTGGGCAAAGTTATTTTTAGAGGTCGGATAAGTGATTAACAGTTGTTGGCAAAGTCATTACAATTGTTAGGCAAAGTCATTACAATTGTTGGGCAAAGTCATTTTTAGAGGTCGGATTATTGATTAGCAGTTGTTTGCAAAGTCATTTCAATTGTTGGGCAAAGTCATTACAATTGTTGGGCAAAGACATTACAATTGTTGGGCAAAGTCATTACAATTGTTGGGCAAAGTCATTACAATTGTTGGGCAAAGTCATGACAATTGTTTGGCAAAGTCATTACAATTGTTGGGCAAAGTCATTACAATTGTTGGGCAAAGTCATTTTAGAGGTCGGATAAGTTATTAACAGTTGTTGGCAAAGTCATTACAATTGTTGGTCAAAGTCATTACAATTGTTGGGCAAAGTCATTTTTAGAGGTCGGATTATTGATTAACAGTGGTTGGCAAAAGTATTACAATTGTTGGGCAAAGTCATTACAATTGTTGGGCAAAGTCACTACAATTGTTGGGCAAAGTCATTACAATTGTTGGGCAAAGTCATTACAATTGATTGGGCAAAGTCATTTCAATTGTTGAGCAAAGTCATTTTTAGAGGTCGGATAAGAAATTAACAGTTGTTGTCAAAGTCATTACAATTGTTGGGCAAAGTCATTACAATTGTTGGGCAAAGTCATTACAATTGTTGGGCAAAGACATTACAATTGTTGGGCAAAGTCATTACAATTGATTGGGCAAAGTCATTACAATTGTTGGGCAAAGTCATTTCAATTGTTGAGCAAAGTCATTTTTAGAGGTCGGATAAGTAATTAACAGTTGTTGGCAAAGTCATTACAATTGTTTGGCAAAGTCATTACAATTGTTGGGCAAAGTCATTACAATTGTTGGGCAAAGTCATTACAATTGATTGGGCAAAGTCATTACAATTGTTGGGCAAAGTCATTACAATTGTTGGGCAAAGTCATTACAATTGTTGAGCAAAGTCATTTTTAGAGGTCGGATAAGTTATTAACAGTTGTTGGCAAAGTCATTACAATTGTTGGTCAAAGTCATTACAATTGTTGGGCAAAGTCATTTTTAGAGGTCGGATTATTGATTAACAGTGGTTGGCAAAAGTATTACAATTGTTGGGCAAAGTTATTTTTAGAGGTCGGATAAGTGATTAACAGTTGTTGGCAAAGTCATTACAATTGTTGGGCAAAGTCATTTTTAGAGGTCGGATTATTGATTAGCAGTTGTTGGCAAAGTCATTTCAATTGTTGGGCAAAGTCATTACAATTGTTGGGCAAAGTCATTTTTAGAGGTCGGATTATTGATTAACAGTGGTTGGCAAAAGTATTACAATTGTTGGGCAAAGTTATTTTTAGAGGTCGGATAAGTGATTAACAGTTGTTGGCAAAGTCATTACAATTATTAGGCAAAGTCATTACAATTGTTGGGCAAAGTCATTTTTTGAGGTCGGATTATTGATAAGCAGTTGTTTGCAAAGTCATTTCAATTGTTGGGCAAAGTCATTACAATTGTTGGGCAAAGACATTACAATTGTTGGGCAAAGTCATTACAATTGTTGGGCAAAGTCATTACAATTGTTGGGCAAAGTCATGACAATTGTTTGGCAAAGTCATTACAATTGTTGGGCAAAGTCATTACAATTGTTGGGCAAAGTCATTACAATTGATTGGGCAAAGTCATTACAATTGTTGGGCAAAGTCATTTTTAGAGGTCGGATAAGTTATTAACAGTTGTTGGCAAAGTCATTACAATTGTTGGTCAAAGTCATTACAATTGTTGGGCAAAGTCATTTTTAGAGGTCGGATTATTGATTAACAGTGGTTGGCAAAAGTATTACAATTGTTGGGCAAAGTTATTTTTAGAGGTCGGATAAGTGATTAACAGTTGTTGGCAAAGTCATTACAATTGTTGGGCAAAGTCATTTTTAGAGGTCGGATTATTGATTAGCAGTTGTTGGCAAAGTCATTTCAATTGTTGGGCAAAGTCATTACAATTGTTGGGCAAAGTCATTTTTAGAGGTCGGATTATTGATTAAAAGTGGTTGGCAAAAGTATTACAATTGTTGGGCAAAGTTATTTTTAGAGGTCGGATAAGTGATTAACAGTTGTTGGCAAAGTCATTACAATTGTTAGGCAAAGTCATTACAATTGTTGGGCAAAGTCATTTTTAGAGGTCGGATTATTGATTAGCAGTTGTTTGCAAAGTCATTTCAATTGTTGGGCAAAGTCATTACAATTGTTGGGCAAAGACATTACAATTGTTGGGCAAAGTCATTACAATTGTTGGGCAAAGTCATTACAATTGTTGGGCAAAGTCATGACAATTGTTGGCAAAGTCATTACAATTGTTGGGCAAAGTCATTACAATTGTTGGCAAAGTCATTACAATTGGTTGGGCAAAGTCATTACAATTGTTGGGCAAAGTCATTTCAATTGTTGAGCAAAGTCATTTTTAGAGGTCGGATAAGTAATTAACAGTTGTTGGCAAAGTCATTACAATTGTTGGGCAAAGTCATTACAATTGTTGGGCAAAGTCATGACAATTGTTTGGCAAAGTCATTACAATTGTTGGGCAAAGTCATTACAATTGTTGGGCAAAGTCATTACAATTGATTGGGCAAAGTCATTACAATTGTTGGTCAAAGTCATTACAATTGTTGGGCAAAGTCATTTTTAGAGGTCGGATTATTGATTAACAGTGGCTGGCAAAAGTATTACAATTGTTGGGCAAAGTTATTTTTAGAGGTCGGATAAGTGATTAACAGTTGTTGGCAAAGTCATTACAATTGTTGGGCAAAGTCATTTTTAGAGGTCGGATTATTGATTAGCAGTTGTTGGCAAAGTCATTTCAATTGTTGGGCAAAGTCATTACAATTGTTGGGCAAAGTCATTTTTAGAGGTCGGATTATTGATTAACAGTGGTTGGCAAAAGTATTAAAATTGTTGGGCAAAGTTATTTTTAGAGGTCGGATAAGTGATTAACAGTTGTTGGCAAAGTCATTACAATTGTTAGGCAAAGTCATTACAATTGTCGGGCAAAGTCATTTTTAGAGGTCGGATTATTGATTAGCAGTTGTTTGCAAAGTCATTACAATTGTTGGGCAAAGACATTACAATTGTTGGGCAAAGTCATTACAATTGTTGGGCAAAGTCATTACAATTGATTGGGCAAAGTCATTACAATTGTTGGGCAAAGTCATTACAATTGTTGGGCAAAGTCATTACAATTGTTGAGCAAAGTCATTTTTAGAGGTCGGATAAGTTATTAACAGTTGTTGGCAAAGTCATTACAATTGTTGGTCAAAGTCATTAAAATTGTTGGGCAAAGTCATTTTTAGAGGTCGGATTATTGATTAACAGTGGTTGGCAAAAGTATTACAATTGTTGGGCAAAGTTATTTTTAGAGGTCGGATAAGTGATTAACAGTTGTTGGCAAAGTCATTACAATTGTTAGGCAAAGTCATTACAATTGTCGGGCAAAGTCATTTTTAGAGGTCGGATTATTGATTAGCAGTTGTTTGCAAAGTCATTACAATTGTTGGGCAAAGACATTACAATTGTTGGGCAAAGTCATTACAATTGTTGGGCAAAGTCATTACAATTGTTGGGCAAAGTCATGACAATTGTTTGGCAAAGTCATTACAATTGTTGGGCAAAGTCATTACAATTGTTGCGCAAAGTCATTACAATTGATTGGGCAAAGTCATTACAATTGTTGGGCAAAGTCATTTCAATTGTTGAGCAAAGTCATTTTTAGAGGTCGGATAAGTAATTAACAGTTGTTGGCAAAGTCATTACAATTGTTTGGCAAAGTAATTACAATTGTTGGGCAAAGTCATTACAATTGTTGGGCAAAGTCTTTACAATTGATTGGGCAAAGTCATTACAATTGTTGGGCAAAGTCATTACAATTGTTGGGCAAAGTCATTACAATTGTTGAGCAAAGTCATTTTTAGAGGTCGGATAAGTTATTAACAGTTGTTGGCAAAGTCATTACAATTGTTGGTCAAAGTCATTAAAATTGTTGGGCAAAGTCATTTTTAGAGGTCGGATTATTGATTAACAGTGGTTGGCAAAAGTATTACAATTGTTGGGCAAAGTCATTTTTAGAGGTCGGATAAGTAATTAACAGTTGTTGGCAAAGTCATTACAATTGTTTGGCAAAGTAATTACAATTGTTGGGCAAAGTCATTACAATTGTTGGGCAAAGTCATTACAATTGATTGGGCAAAGTCATTACAATTGTTGGGCAAAGTCATTACAATTGTTGGGCAAAGTCATTACAATTGTTGAGCAAAGTCATTTTTAGAGGTCGGATAAGTTATTAACAGTTGTTGGCAAAGTCATTACAATTGTTGGTCAAAGTCATTAAAATTGTTGGGCAAAGTCATTTTTAGAGGTCGGATTATTGATTAACAGTGGTTGGCAAAAGTATTACAATTGTTGGGCAAAGTTATTTTTAGAGGTCGGATAAGTGATTAACAGTTGTTGGCAAAGTCATTACAATTGTTAGGCAAAGTCATTACAATTGTCGGGCAAAGTCATTTTTAGAGGTCGGATTATTGATTAGCAGTTGTTTGCAAAGTCATTACAATTGTTGGGCAAAGACATTACAATTGTTGGGCAAAGTCATTACAATTGTTGGGCAAAGTCATTACAATTGTTGGGCAAAGTCATGACAATTGTTTGGCAAAGTCATTACAATTGTTGGGCAAAGTCATTACAATTGTTGCGCAAAGTCATTACAATTGATTGGGCAAAGTCATTACAATTGTTGGGCAAAGTCATTTCAATTGTTGAGCAAAGTCATTTTTAGAGGTCGGATAAGTAATTAACAGTTGTTGGCAAAGTCATTACAATTGTTTGGCAAAGTAATTACAATTGTTGGGCAAAGTCATTACAATTGTTGGGCAAAGTCATTACAATTGATTGGGCAAAGTCATTACAATTGTTGGGCAAAGTCATTACAATTGTTGGGCAAAGTCATTACAATTGTTGAGCAAAGTCATTTTTAGAGGTCGGATAAGTTATTAACAGTTGTTGGCAAAGTCATTACAATTGTTGGTCAAAGTCATTAAAATTGTTGGGCAAAGTCATTTTTAGAGGTCGGATTATTGATTAACAGTGGTTGGCAAAAGTATTACAATTGTTGGGCAAAGTTATTTTTAGAGGTCGGATAAGTGATTAACAGTTGTTGGCAAAGTCATTACAATTGTTAGGCAAAGTCATTACAATTGTCGGGCAAAGTCATTTTTAGAGGTCGGATTATTGATTAGCAGTTGTTTGCAAAGTCATTACAATTGTTGGGCAAAGACATTACAATTGTTGGGCAAAGTCATTACAATTGTTGGGCAAAGTCATTACAATTGTTGGGCAAAGTCATGACAATTGTTTGGCAAAGTCATTACAATTGTTGGGCAAAGTCATTACAATTGTTGCGCAAAGTCATTACAATTGATTGGGCAAAGTCATTACAATTGTTGGGCAAAGTCATTTCAATTGTTGAGCAAAGTCATTTTTAGAGGTCGGATAAGTAATTAACAGTTGTTGGCAAAGTCATTACAATTGTTTGGCAAAGTAATTACAATTGTTGGGCAAAGTCATTACAATTGTTGGGCAAAGTCTTTACAATTGATTGGGCAAAGTCATTACAATTGTTGGGCAAAGTCATTACAATTGTTGGGCAAAGTCATTACAATTGTTGAGCAAAGTCATTTTTAGAGGTCGGATAAGTTATTAACAGTTGTTGGCAAAGTCATTACAATTGTTGGTCAAAGTCATTAAAATTGTTGGGCAAAGTCATTTTTAGAGGTCGGATTATTGATTAACAGTGGTTGGCAAAAGTATTACAATTGTTGGGCAAAGTCATTTTTAGAGGTCGGATAAGTAATTAACAGTTGTTGGCAAAGTCATTACAATTGTTTGGCAAAGTAATTACAATTGTTGGGCAAAGTCATTACAATTGTTGGGCAAAGTCATTACAATTGATTGGGCAAAGTCATTACAATTGTTGGGCAAAGTCATTACAATTGTTGGGCAAAGTCATTACAATTGTTGAGCAAAGTCATTTTTAGAGGTCGGATAAGTTATTAACAGTTGTTGGCAAAGTCATTACAATTGTTGGTCAAAGTCATTAAAATTGTTGGGCAAAGTCATTTTTAGAGGTCGGATTATTGATTAACAGTGGTTGGCAAAAGTATTACAATTGTTGGGCAAAGTTATTTTTAGAGGTCGGATAAGTGATTAACAGTTGTTGGCAAAGTCATTACAATTGTTAGGCAAAGTCATTACAATTGTCGGGCAAAGTCATTTTTAGAGGTCGGATTATTGATTAGCAGTTGTTTGCAAAGTCATTACAATTGTTGGGCAAAGACATTACAATTGTTGGGCAAAGTCATTACAATTGTTGGGCAAAGTCATTACAATTGTTGGGCAAAGTCATGACAATTGTTTGGCAAAGTCATTACAATTGTTGGGCAAAGTCATTACAATTGTTGCGCAAAGTCATTACAATTGATTGGGCAAAGTCATTACAATTGTTGGGCAAAGTCATTTCAATTGTTGAGCAAAGTCATTTTTAGAGGTCGGATAAGTAATTAACAGTTGTTGGCAAAGTCATTACAATTGTTTGGCAAAGTAATTACAATTGTTGGGCAAAGTCATTACAATTGTTGGGCAAAGTCTTTACAATTGATTGGGCAAAGTCATTACAATTGTTGGGCAAAGTCATTACAATTGTTGGGCAAAGTCATTACAATTGTTGAGCAAAGTCATTTTTAGAGGTCGGATAAGTTATTAACAGTTGTTGGCAAAGTCATTACAATTGTTGGTCAAAGTCATTAAAATTGTTGGGCAAAGTCATTTTTAGAGGTCGGATTATTGATTAACAGTGGTTGGCAAAAGTATTACAATTGTTGGGCAAAGTTATTTTTAGAGGTCGGATAAGTGATTAACAGTTGTTGGCAAAGTCATTACAATTGTTGGGCAAAGTCATTTTTAGAGGTCGGATTATTGATTAGCAGTTGTTGGCAAAGTCATTTCAATTGTTGGGCAAAGTCATTACAATTGTTGGGCAAAGTCATTTTTAGAGGTCGGATTATTGATTAACAGTGGTTGGCAAAAGTATTACAATTGTTGGGCAAAGTTATTTTTAGAGGTCGGATAAGTGATTAACAGTTGTTGGCAAAGTCATTACAATTGTTAGGCAAAGTCATTACAATTGTTGGGCAAAGTCATTTTTAGAGGTCGGATTATTGATTAGCAGTTGTTTGCAAAGTCATTTCAATTGTTGGGCAAAGTCATTACAATTGTCGGGCAAAGACATTACAATTGTTGGGCAAAGTCATTACAATTGTTGGGCAAAGTCATTACAATTGTTGGGCAAAGTCATGACAATTGTTTGGCAAAGTCATTACAATTGTTGGGCAAAGTCATTACAATTGTTGGGCAAAGTCATTACAATTGTTGGGCAAAGTCATTACAATTGTTGAGCAAAGTCATTTTTAGCGGTCGGATAAGTTATTAACAGTTGTTGGCAAAAGTATTACAATTGTTGGGCAAAGTTATTTTTAGAGGTCGGATAAGTGATTAACAGTTGTTGGCAAAGTCATTACAATTGTTGGGCAAAGTCATTACAATTGTTGGGCAAAGTCATTACAATTGATTGGGCAAAGTCATTACAATTGTTGGGCAAAGTCATTTCAATTGTTGAGCAAAGTCATTTTTAGAGGTCGGATAAGTAATTAACAGTTGTTGGCAAAGTCATTACAATTGTTTGGCAAAGTCATTACAATTGTTGGGCAAAGTTATTTTTAGAGGTCGGATAATTGATTAACAGTTGTTGGCAAAGTCATTTCAATTGTTGGGCAAAGTCA
The DNA here is from genome assembly GCA_025491095.1 of Brachionus asplanchnoidis. Classification (NCBI taxonomy): domain Eukaryota; kingdom Metazoa; phylum Rotifera; class Eurotatoria; order Ploima; family Brachionidae; genus Brachionus; species Brachionus asplanchnoidis. The sequence goes on from JAILYF010000269.1 coordinate 46,186, forward strand.
TTACAATTGTTGGGCAAAGTCATTACAATTGATTGGGCAAAGTCATTACAATTGTTGGGCAAAGTCATTACAATTGTTGGGCAAAGTCATTTCAATTGTTGAGCAAAGTCATTTTTAGAGGTCGGATAAGTAAATAACAGTTGTTGGCAAAGTCATTACAATTGTTTGGCAAAGTCATTACAATTGTTGGGCAAAGTCATTACAATTGTTGGGCAAAGTCATTACAATTGATTGGTCAAAGTCATTACAATTGTTGGGCAAAGTCATTACAATTGTTGGGCAAAGTCACTACAATTGTTGAGCAAAGTCATTTTTAGAGGTCGGATAAGTTATTAACAGTTGTTGGCAAAGTCATTACAATTGTTGGTCAAAGTCATTACAATTGTTGGGCAAAGTCATTTTTAGAGGTCGGATTATTGATTAACAGTGGTTGGCAAAAGTATTACAATTGTTGGGCAAAGTTATTTTTAGAGGTCGGATAAGTGATTAACAGTTGTTGGCAAAGTCATTACAATTGTTGGGCAAAGTCATTACAATTGTTGGGCAAAGTCATTTTTAGAGGTCGGATTATTGATTAGCAGTTGTTGGCAAAGTCATTTCAATTGTTGGGCAAAGTCATTACAATTGTTGGGCAAAGTCATTACAATTGTTGGGCAAAGTCATTTTTAGAGGTCGGATTATTGATTAACAGTGGTTGGCAAAAGTATTACAATTGTTGGGCAAAGTTATTTTTAGAGGTCGGATAAGTGATTAACAGTTGTTGGCAAAGTCATTACAATTGTTAGGCAAAGTCATTACAATTGTTGGGCAAAGTCATTACAATTGTTGGGCAAAGTCATTTCAATTGTTGGGCAAAGTCTTTTCAATTGTTGGGCTGAGTCATTACAATTGATTGGGCAAAGTCATTACAATTGTTGGGCAAAGTCATTTCAATTGTTGAGCAAAGTCATTTTTAGAGGTCGGATAAGTAATTAACAGTTGTTGGCAAAGTCATTACAATTGTTTGGCAAAGTCATTACAATTGTTGGGCAAAGTCATTACAATTGTTGGGCAAAGTCATTACAATTGATTGGGCAAAGTCATTACAATTGTTGGGCAAAGTCATTACAATTGTTGGGCAAAGTCATTAAAATTGTTGAGCAAAGTCATTTTTAGAGGTCGGATAAGTAATTAACAGTTGTTGGCAAAGTCATTACAATTGTTTGGCAAAGTCATTACAATTGTTGGGCAAAGTCATTACAATTGTTGGGCAAAGTCATTACAATTGATTGGGCAAAGTCATTACAATTGTTGGGCAAAGTCATTACAATTGTTGGGCAAAGTCATTACAATTGTTGAGCAAAGTCATTTTTAGAGGTCGGATAAGTTATTAACAGTTGTTGGCAAAGTCATTACAATTGTTGGTCAAAGTCATTACAATTGTTGGGCAAAGTCATTTTTAGAGGTCGGATTATTGATTAGCAGTGGTTGGCAAAAGTATTACAATTGTTGTGCAAAGTTATTTTTAGAGGTCGGATAAGTTATTAACAGTTGTTGGCAAAGTCATTACAATTGTTGGGCAAAGTCATTACAATTGTTAGGCAAAGTCATTACAATTGTTGGGCAAAGTCATTTTTAGAGGTCGGATTATTGATTAGCAGTTGTTTGCAAAGTCATTTCAATTGTTGGGCAAAGTCATTACAATTGTTGGGCAAAGACATTACAATTGTTGGGCAAAGTCATTACAATTGTTGGGCAAAGTCATTACAATTGTTGGGCAAAGTCATGACAATTGTTTGGCAAAGTCATTACAATTGTTGGGCAAAGTCATTACAATTGTTGGGCAAAGTCATTACAATTGATTGGGCAAAGTCATTACAATTGTTGGGCAAAGTCATTTCAATTGTTGAGCAAAGTCATTTTTAGAGGTCGGATAAGTAATTAACAGTTGTTGGCAAAGTCATTACAATTGTTTGGCAAAGTCATTACAATTGTTGGGCAAAGTCATTACAATTGTTGGGCAAAGTCATTACAATTGATTGGGCAAAGTCATTACAATTGTTGGGCAAAGTCATTACAATTGTTGGGCAAAGTCATTTCAATTGTTGAGCAAAGTCATTTTTAGAGGTCGGATAAGTAAATAACAGTTGTTGGCAAAGTCATTACAATTGTTTGGCAAAGTCATTACAATTGTTGGGCAAAGTCATTACAATTGTTGGGCAAAGTCATTACAATTGATTGGTCAAAGTCATTACAATTGTTGGGCAAAGTCATTACAATTGTTGGGCAAAGTCACTACAATTGTTGAGCAAAGTCATTTTTAGAGGTCGGATAAGTTATTAACAGTTGTTGGCAAAGTCATTACAATTGTTGGTCAAAGTCATTACAATTGTTGGGCAAAGTCATTTTTAGAGGTCGGATTATTGATTAACAGTGGTTGGCAAAAGTATTACAATTGTTGGGCAAAGTTATTTTTAGAGGTCGGATAAGTGATTAACAGTTGTTGGCAAAGTCATTACAATTGTTGGGCAAAGTCATTACAATTGTTGGGCAAAGTCATTTTTAGAGGTCGGATTATTGATTAGCAGTTGTTGGCAAAGTCATTTCAATTGTTGGGCAAAGTCATTACAATTGTTGGGCAAAGTCATTTTTAGAGGTCGGATTATTGATTAACAGTGGTTGGCAAAAGTATTACAATTGTTGGGCAAAGTTATTTTTAGAGGTCGGATAAGTGATTAACAGTTGTTGGCAAAGTCATTACAATTGTTAGGCAAAGTCATTACAATTGATTGGGCAAAGTCATTACAATTGTTGGGCAAAGTCATTTCAATTGTTGGGCAAAGTCTTTTCAATTGTTGGGCTGAGTCATTACAATTGATTGGGCAAAGTCATTACAATTGTTGGGCAAAGTCATTTCAATTGTTGAGCAAAGTCATTTTTAGAGGTCGGATAAGTAATTAACAGTTGTTGGCAAAGTCATTACAATTGTTTGGCAAAGTCATTACAATTGTTGGGCAAAGTCATTACAATTGTTGGGCAAAGTCATTACAATTGATTGGGCAAAGTCATTACAATTGTTGGGCAAAGTCATTACAATTGTTGGGCAAAGTCATTAAAATTGTTGAGCAAAGTCATTTTTAGAGGTCGGATAAGTAATTAACAGTTGTTGGCAAAGTCATTACAATTGTTTGGCAAAGTCATTACAATTGTTGGGCAAAGTCATTACAATTGTTGGGCAAAGTCATTACAATTGATTGGGCAAAGTCATTACAATTGTTGGGCAAAGTCATTACAATTGTTGGGCAAAGTCATTACAATTGTTGGGCAAAGTCATTACAATTGTTGAGCAAGTCATTTTTAGAGGTCGGATAAGTTATTAACAGTTGTTGGCAAAGTCATTACAATTGTTGGTCAAAGTCATTACAATTGTTGGGCAAAGTCATTTTTAGAGGTCGGATTATTGATTAACAGTGGTTGGCAAAAGTATTACAATTGTTGTGCAAAGTTATTTTTAGAGGTCGGATAAGTTATTAACAGTTGTTGGCAAAGTCATTACAATTGTTGGGCAAAGTCATTACAATTGTTGGGCAAAAGCATTTTTAGAGGTCGGATTATTGATTAGCAGTTGTTAGCAAAGTCATTTCAATTGTTGGGCAAAGTCATTACAATTGTTGGGCAAAGTCATTTTTAGAGGTCGGATTATTGATTAACAGTGGTTGGCAAAAGTATTACAATTGTTGGGCAAAGTTATTTTTAGAGGTCGGATAAGTGATTAACAGTTGTTGGCAAAGTCATTACAATTGTTAGGCAAAGTCATTACAATTGTTGGGCAAAGTCATTTTTAGAGGTCGGATTATTGATTAGCAGTTGTTTGCAAAGTCATTTCAATTGTTGGGCAAAGTCATTACAATTGTTGGGCAAAGTCATTACAATTGTTGGGCAAAGTCATTACAATTGTTGGGCAAAGTCATTACAATTGTTGGGCAAAGTCATTTCAATTGTTGGGCAAAGTCTTTTCAATTGTTGGGCTGAGTCATTACAATTGTTGGGCAAAGTCATTACAATTGTTGGGAAAAGTCATTACAATTGATTGGGCAAAGTCATTACAATTGTTGGGCAAAGTCATTACAATTGTTGGGCAAAGTCAATACAATTGTTGGGCAAAGTCATTACAATTGTTGGGCAAAGACATTACAATTGTTGGGCAAAGTCATTACAATTGTTGGGCAAAGTTATTACAATTGTTGGGCAAAGTCATTACAATTGTTGGGCAAAGTCATTACAATTGATTGGGCAAAGTCATTACAATTGTTGAGCAAAGTCATTACAATTGTTGGGCAAAGTCATTTCAATTGTTGGGCAAAGTCTTTTCAATTGTTGGGCTAAGTCATTACAATTGTTGGGCAAAGTCATTACAATTGTTGGGCAAAGTCATTACAATTGATTGGGCAAAGTCATTACAATTGTTGGGCAAAGTCATTACAATTGTTGGGCAAAGTCATTTCAATTGTTGGGCAAAGTCATTACAATTGTTGGGCAAAGACATTACAATTGTTGGGCAAAGTCATTACAATTGTTGGGCAAAGTTATTTTTAGAGGTCGGATAATTGATTAACAGTTGTTGGCAAAGTCATTTCAATTGTTGGGCAAAGTCATTACAATTGTTGGGAAAAGTCATTACAATTGATTGGGCAAAGTCATTACAATTGTTGGGCAAAGTCAATACAATTGTTGGGCAAAGTCAATACAATTGTTGGGCAAAGTCATTACAATTGTTGGGCAAAGACATTACAATTGTTGGGCAAAGACATTACAATTGTTGGGCAAAGTTATTACAATTGTTGGGCAAAGTCATTACAATTGTTGGGCAAAGTCATTACAATTGATTGGGCAAAGTCATTACAATTGTTGAGCAAAGTCATTACAATTGTTGGGCAAAGTCATTTCAATTGTTGGGCAAAGTCTTTTCAATTGTTGGGCTAAGTCATTACAATTGTTGGGCAAAGTCATTACAATTGTTGGGCAAAGTCATTACAATTGATTGGGCAAAGTCATTACAATTGTTGGGCAAAGTCATTACAATTGTTGGGCAAAGTCATTTCAATTGTTGGGCAAAGTCATTACAATTGTTGGGCAAAGACATTACAATTGTTGGGCAAAGTCATTACAATTGTTGGGCAAAGTTATTTTTAGAGGTCGGATAAGTGATTAACAGTTGTTGGCAAAGTCATTACAATTGTTGGGCAAAGTCATTACAATTGTTGGGCAAAGTCATTACAATTGTTGGGTAAAGTCATTTTTAGAGGTCGGATTATTGATTAGCAGTTGTTGGCAAAGTCATTTCAATTGTTGGGCAAAGTCATTACAATTGTTGGGCAAAGTCATTTTTAGAGGTCGGATTATTGATTAACAGTGGTTGGAAAAAGTATTACAATTGTTGGGCAAAGTTATTTTTAGAGGTCGGATAAGTGATTAACAGTTGTTGGCAAAGTCATTACAATTGTTAGGCAAAGTCATTACAATTGTTGGGCAAAGTCATTTTTAGAGGTCGGATTATTGATTAGCAGTTGTTTGCAAAGTCATTTCAATTGTTGGGCAAAGTCATTACAATTGTTGGGCAAAGTCATTACAATTGTTGAGCAAAGTCATTACAATTGTTGGGCAAAGTCATTTCAATTGTTGGGCAAAGTCTTTTCAATTGTTGGGCTGAGTCATTACAATTGTTGGGCAAAGTCATTACAATTGTTGGGAAAAGTCATTACAATTGATTGGGCAAAGTCATTACAATTGTTGGGCAAAGTCATTACAATTGTTGGGCAAAGTCAATACAATTGTTGGGCAAAGTCATTACAATTGTTGGGCAAAGACATTACAATTGTTGGGCAAAGTCATTACAATTGTTGGGCAAAGTCATTACAATTGATTGGGCAAAGTCATTACAATTGTTGAGCAAAGTCATTACAATTGTTGGGCAAAGTCATTTCAATTGTTGGGCAAAGTCTTTTCAATTGTTGGGCTAAGTCATTACAATTGTTGGGCAAAGTCATTACAATTGTTGGGCAAAGTCATTACAATTGATTGGGCAAAGTCATTACAATTGTTGGGCAAAGTCATTACAATTGTTGGGCAAAGTCATTTCAATTGTTGGGCAAAGTCATTACAATTGTTGGGCAAAGACATTACAATTGTTGGGCAAAGTCATTACAATTGTTGGGCAAAGTTATTACAATTGTTGGGCAAAGTCATTACAATTGTTGGGCAAAGTCATTACAATTGTTGGGCAAAGACATTACAATTGTTGGGTAAAGTCATTACAATTGTTGGGCAAAAACAATACAATTGTTGGGCAAAGTCATTACATTTGTTGGGCAAAGTCATTACAATTGTTGGGCAAAGTCATTTCAATTGTTGGGCAAAGTCTTTTCAATTGTTGGGCTAAGTCATTACAATTGATTGGGCAAAGTCATTACAATTGTTGGGCAAAGTCATTACAATTGTTGGGCAAAGTCATTACAATTGTTGGGCAAAGTCATTACAATTGTTGGGCAAAGTCATTACAATTGATTGGGCAAAGTCATTACAATTGTTGAGCAAAGTCATTTTTAGAGGTCGGATAAGTAATTAACAGTTGTTGGCAAAGTCATTACAATTGATGGGCAAAGTCCTTACAATTGTTGGGCAAAGTCATTACAATTGTTGACCAAAGACATTACAATTGTTGGGCAAAGTCATTACAATTGTTGGGCAAAGTTATTACAATTGTTGGGCGAAGTCATTACAATTGTTGGGCAAAGTCATTACAATTGTTGGGCAAAGACATTACAATTGTTGGGTAAAGTCATTACAATAGTTGGGCAAAGTCAATACAATTGTTGGGCAGAGTCATTACAATTGATTGGGCAAAGTCATTACAATTGTTGAGCAAAGTAATTACAATTGTTGGGCAAAGTCATTACAATTGTTGGGCAAAGTCATGACAATTGTTGGGCAAAGTCATTACAATTGTTGGGCAAAGTCATTACAATTGTTGGGCAAAGTCATTTCAATTGTTGGGCAAAGTCATTACAATTGTTGGGCAAAGTCATTACAATTGTTTGGCAAATTCATTTCAATTGTTGGGCAAAGTCATTACAATTGTTGGGCAAAGTCATTACAATTGATTGGGCAAAGTCATTTCAATTGTTGAGCAAAGTCATTTTTAGAGGTCGGATAAGTAATTAACAGTTGTTGGCAAAGTCATTACAATTGTTGGGCAAAGTCATTACAATTGTTGGGCAAAGTCATTACAATTGTTGGGCAAAGACATTACAATTGTCGGGCAAAGTCATTACAATTGTTGGGCAAAGTCATTACAATTGTTGGGCAAAGTCATGACAATTGTTTGGCAAAGTCATTACAATTATTGGGCAAAGTCATTACAATTGTTGGGCATAGTCATTACAATTGATTGGGCAAAGTCATTACAATTGTTGGGCAAAGTCATTTCAATTGTTGAGCAAAGTCATTTTTAGAGGTCGGATAAGTAATTAACAGTTGTTGGCAAAGTCATTACAATTGTTGGGCAAAGTCATTACAATTGTTGGGCAAAGTCATTACAATTGTTGGGCAAAGTCATTACAATTGTTGGGCAAAGTAATTACAATTGTTGGGCAAAGTCATTACAATTGTTGGGCAAAGTCATTACAATTGTTGGGCAAAGTCATTACAATTGTTTGGCAATGTCATTACAATTATTGGGCAAAGTCATTACAATTGTTGGGCAAAGTCATTACAATTGTTGGGTAAAGACATTACAATTGTTGGGTAAAGTCATTATAATTGTTGAGCAAAGTCATTTTTAGAGGTCGGATAAGTAATTAACAGTTGTTGGCAAAGTCATTACAATTGTTGGGCAAAGTCATTACAATTGATTGGGCAAAGTCATTACAATTGTTGAGCAAAGTCATTTTTAGAGGTCGGATAAGTAATTAACAGTTGTTGGCAAAGTCATTACAATTGATGGGCAAAGTCCTTACAATTGTTGGGCAAAGTCATTACAATTGTTGACCAAAGACATTACAATTGTTGGGCAAAGTCATTACAATTGTTGGGCAAAGTTATTACAATTGTTGGGCGAAGTCATTACAATTGTTGGGCAAAGTCATTACAATTGTTGGGCAAAGACATTACAATTGTTGGGTAAAGTCATTACAATAGTTGGGCAAAGTCAATACAATTGTTGGGCAGAGTCATTACAATTGATTGGGCAAAGTCATTACAATTGTTGGGCAAAGTCATGACAATTGTTGGGCAAAGTCATAACAATTGTTGGGCAAAGTCATTACAATTGTTTGGCAAATTCATTTCAATTGTTGGGCAAAGTCATTACAATTGTTGGGCAAAGTCATTACAATTGATTGGGCAAAGTCATTTCAATTGTTGAGCAAAGTCATTTTTAGAGGTCGGATAAGTAATTAACAGTTGTTGGCAAAGTCATTACAATTGTTGGGCAAAGTCATTACAATTGTTGGGCAAAGTCATTACAATTGTTGGGCAAAGACATTACAATTGTCGGGCAAAGTCATTACAATTGTTGGGCAAAGTCATTACAATTGTTGGGCAAAGTCATGACAATTGTTTGGCAAAGTCATTACAATTATTGGGCAAAGTCATTACAATTGTTGGGCAAAGTCATTACAATTGATTGGGCAAAGTCATTACAATTGTTGGGCAAAGTCATTTCAATTGTTGAGCAAAGTCATTTTTAGAGGTCGGATAAGTAATTAACAGTTGTTGGCAAAGTCATTACAATTGTTGGGCAAAGTCATTACAATTGTTGGGCAAAGTCATTACAATTGTTGGGCAAAGACATTACAATTGTTGGGCAAAGTAATTACAATTGTTGGGCAAAGTCATTACAATTGTTGGGCAAAGTCATGACAATTGTTGGGCAAAGTCATTACAATTGTTTGGCAATGTCATTACAATTGTTGGGCAAAGTCTTTACAATTGTTGGGCAAAGTCATTTCAATTGTTGGGCAAAGTCTTTTCAATTGTTGGGCTGAGTCATTACAATTGTTGGGCAAAGTCATTACAATTGTTGGGAAAAGTCATTACAATTGATTGGGCAAAGTCATTACAATTGTTGGGCAAAGTCATTACAATTGTTGGGCAAAGTCAATACAATTGTTGGGCAAAGTCATTACAATTGTTGGGCAAAGACATTACAATTGTTGGGCAAAGACATTACAATTGTTGGGCAAAGTCATTACAATTGATTGGGCAAAGTCATTACAATTGTTGAGCAAAGTCATTACAATTGTTGGGCAAAGTCATTTCAATTGTTGGGCAAAGTCTTTTCAATTGTTGGGCTAAGTCATTACAATTGTTGGGCAAAGTCATTACAATTGTTGGGCAAAGTCATTACAATTGATTGGGCAAAGTCATTACAATTGTTGGGCAAAGTCATTACAATTGTTGGGCAAAGTCATTTCAATTGTTGGGCAAAGTCATTACAATTGTTGGGCAAAGACATTACAATTGTTGGGCAAAGTCATTACAATTGTTGGGCAAAGTTATTACAATTGTTGGGCAAAGTCATTACAATTGTTGGGCAAAGTCATTACAATTGTTGGGCAAAGACATTACAATTGTTGGGTAAAGTCATTACAATTGTTGGGCAAAAACAATACAATTGTTGGGCAAAGTCATTACATTTGTTGGGCAAAGTCATTACAATTGTTGGGCAAAGTCATTTCAATTGTTGGGCAAAGTCTTTTCAATTGTTGGGCTAAGTCATTACAATTGATTGGGCAAAGTCATTACAATTGTTGGGCAAAGTCATTACAATTGTTGGGCAAAGTCATTACAATTGTTGGGCAAAGTCATTACAATTGTTGGGCAAAGTCATTACAATTGATTGGGCAAAGTCATTACAATTGTTGAGCAAAGTCATTTTTAGAGGTCGGATAAGTAATTAACAGTTGTTGGCAAAGTCATTACAATTGATGGGCAAAGTCCTTACAATTGTTAGGCAAAGTCATTACAATTGTTGACCAAAGACATTACAATTGTTGGGCAAAGTCATTACAATTGTTGGGCAAAGTTATTACAATTGTTGGGCGAAGTCATTACAATTGTTGGGCAAAGTCATTACAATTGTTGGGCAAAGACATTACAATTGTTGGGTAAAGTCATTACAATAGTTGGGCAAAGTCAATACAATTGTTGGGCAGAGTCATTACAATTGATTGGGCAAAGTCATTACAATTGTTGAGCAAAGTAATTACAATTGTTGGGCAAAGTCATTACAATTGTTGGGCAAAGTCATGACAATTGTTGGGCAAAGTCATTACAATTGTTGGGCAAAGTCATTACAATTGTTGGGAAAAGTCATTTCAATTGTTGGGCAAAGTCATTACAATTGTTGGGCAAAGTCATTACAATTGTTTGGCAAATTCATTTCAATTGTTGGGCAAAGTCATTACAATTGTTGGGCAAAGTCATTACAATTGATTGGGCAAAGTCATTTCAATTGTTGAGCAAAGTCATTTTTAGAGGTCGGATAAGTAATTAACAGTTGTTGGCAAAGTCATTACAATTGTTGGGCAAAGTCATTACAATTGTTGGGCAAAGTCATTACAATTGTTGGGCAAAGACATTACAATTGTCGGGCAAAGTCATTACAATTGTTGGGCAAAGTCATTACAATTGTTGGGCAAAGTCATGACAATTGTTTGGCAAAGTCATTACAATTATTGGGCAAAGTCATTACAATTGTTGGGCATAGTCATTACAATTGATTGGGCAAAGTCATTACAATTGTTGGGCAAAGTCATTTCAATTGTTGAGCAAAGTCATTTTTAGAGGTCGGATAAGTAATTAACAGTTGTTGGCAAAGTCATTACAATTGTTGGGCAAAGTCATTACAATTGTTGGGCAAAGTCATTACAATTGTTGGGCAAAGACATTACAATTGTTGGGCAAAGTAATTACAATTGTTGGGCAAAGTCATTACAATTGTTAAGCAAAGTCATTACAATTGTTGGGCAAAGTCATTACAATTGTTTGGCAATGTCATTACAATTATTGGGCAAAGTCATTACAATTGTTGGGCAAAGTCATTACAATTGATTGGGCAAAGTCATTACAATTGTTGGGCAAAGTCATTTCAATTGTTGAGCAAAGTCATTTTTAGAGGTCGGATAAGTAATTAACAGTTGTTGGCAAAGTCATTACAATTGTTGGGCAAAGTCATTACAATTGTTGGGCAAAATCATTACAATTGTTGGGCAAAGACATTACAATTGTTGGGCAAAGTAATTACAATTGTTGGGCAAAGTCATTACAATTGTTGGGCAAAGTCATTACAATTGTTGGGCAAAGTCATTACAATTGTTGGGCAAAGTCATTACAATTGATTGGGCAAAGTCATTACAATTGTTGAGCAAAGTCATTTTTAGAGGTCGGATAAGTAATTAACAGTTGTTGGCAAAGTCATTACAATTGATGGGCAAAGTCCTTACAATTGTTGGGCAAAGTCATTACAATTGTTGACCAAAGACATTACAATTGTTGGGCAAAGTCATTACAATTGTTGGGCAAAGTTATTACAATTGTTGGGCGAAGTCATTACAATTGTTGGGCAAAGTCATTACAATTGTTGGGCAAAGACATTACAATTGTTGGGTAAAGTCATTACAATAGTTGGGCAAAGTCAATACAATTGTTGGGCAGAGTCATTACAATTGATTGGGCAAAGTCATTACAATTGTTGAGCAAAGTAATTACAATTGTTGGGCAAAGTCATTACAATTGTTGGGCAAAGTCATGACAATTGTTGGGCAAAGTCATTACAATTGTTGGGCAAAGTCATTACAATTGTTGGGCAAAGTCATTTCAATTGTTGGGCAAAGTCATTACAATTGTTGGGCAAAGTCATTACAATTGTTTGGCAAATTCATTTCAATTGTTGGGCAAAGTCATTACAATTGTTGGGCAAAGTCATTACAATTGATTGGGCAAAGTCATTTCAATTGTTGAGCAAAGTCATTTTTAGAGGTCGGATAAGTAATTAACAGTTGTTGGCAAAGTCATTACAATTGTTGGGCAAAGTCATTACAATTGTTGGGCAAAGTCATTACAATTGTTGGGCAAAGACATTACAATTGTCGGGCAAAGTCATTACAATTGTTGGGCAAAGTCATTACAATTGTTGGGCAAAGTCATGACAATTGTTTGGCAAAGTCATTACAATTATTGGGCAAAGTCATTACAATTGTTGGGCAAAGTCATTACAATTGATTGGGCAAAGTCATTACAATTGTTGGGCAAAGTCATTTCAATTGTTGAGCAAAGTCATTTTTAGAGGTCGGATAAGTAATTAACAGTTGTTGGCAAAGTCATTACAATTGTTGGGCAAAGTCATTACAATTGATGGGCAAAGTCATTACAATTGTTGGGCAAAGACATTACAATTGTTGGGCAAAGTAATTACAATTGTTGGGCAAAGTCATTACAATTGTTGGGCAAAGTCATGACAATTGTTGGGCAAAGTCATTACAATTGTTTGGCAATGTCATTACAATTGTTGGGCAAAGTCTTTACAATTGTTGGGCAAAGTCATTACAATTGATTGGGCAAAGTCATTTCAATTGTTGAGCAAAGTCATTTTTAGAGGTCGGATAATTAATTAACAGTTGTTGGCAAAGTCATTACAATTGTTGGGCAAAGTCATTACAATTGTTGGGCAAAGACATTACAATTGTCGGGCAAAGTCATTACAATTGTTGGGCAAAGTCATTACAATTGTTGGGCAAAGTCATGACAATTGTTTGGCAAAGTCATTACAATTATTGGGCAAAGTCATTACAATTGTTGGGCAAAGTCATTACAATTGATTGGGCAAAGTCATTACAATTGTTGGGCAAAGTCATTTCAATTGTTGAGCAAAGTCATTTTTAGAGGTCGGATAAGTAATTAACAGTTGTTGGCAAAGTCATTACAATTGTTGGGCAAAGTCATTACAATTGTTGGGCAAAGTCATTACAATTGTTGGGCAAAGACATTACAATTGTTGGGCAAAGTCATTACAATTGTTGGGCAAAGTCATTACAATTGTTGGGCAAAGTCATGACAATTGTTGGGCAAAGTCATTACAATTGTTGGGCAAAGTCATTACAATTGTTGGGCAAAGTCATTTCAATTGTTGGGCAAAGTCATTACAATTGTTGGGCAAAGTCACTACAATTGTTTGGCAAAGTCATTACAATTGTTGGGCAAAGTCATTACAATTGTTGGGCAAAGTCATTCCAATTGATTGGGCAAAGTCATTACAATTGTTGGGCAAAGTCATTACAATTGTTGGGCAAAGTCATTATAATTGTGAGCAAAGTCATTTTTAGAGGTCGGATAAGTTATTAACAGTTGTTGGCAAAGTCATTACAATTGTTGGTCAAAGTCATTACAATTGTTGGGCAAAGTCATTACAATTGTTGGGCAAAGACATTACAATTGTTGGGCAAAGTCATTACAATTGTTGGGCAAAGTCATTTCAATTGTTGGGCAAAGTCATTACAATTGTTGGGCAAAGTCACTACAATTGTTTGGCAAAGTCATTACAATTGTTGGGCAAAGTCATTACAATTGTTGGGCAAAGTCATTCCAATTGATTGGGCAAAGTCATTACAATTGTTGGGCAAAGTCATTACAATTGTTGGGCAAAGTCATTATAATTGTTGAGCAAAGTCATTTTTAGAGGTCGGATAAGTTATTAACAGTTGTTGGCAAAGTCATTACAATTGTTGGTCAAAGTCATTACAATTGTTGGGCAAAGTCATTTTTAGAGGTCGGATTATTGATTAACTGTGGTTGGCAAAAGTATTACAGTTGTTGGGCAAAGTAATTACAATTGTTGGGCAAAGTCATTTTTAGAGGTCGGATTATTGATTAGCAGTTGTTGGCAAAGTCATTACAATTGTTGGGCAAAGTCATGACAATTGTTGGGCAAAGTCATTACAATTGTTGGGCAAAGTCATTACAATTGTTGGGCAAAGTCATTTCAATTGTTGGGCAAGTCATTACAATTGTTGGGCAAAGTCACTACAATTGTTTGGCAAAGTCATTACAATTGTTGGGCAAAGTCATTACAATTGTTGGGCAAAGTCATTACAATTGATTGGGCAAAGTCATTACAATTGTTGGGCAAAGTCATTACAATTGTTTGGCAATGTCATTACAATTGTTGGGCAAAGTCATTACAATTGTTGGGCAAAGTCATTACAATTGATTGGGCAAAGTCATTTCAATTGTTGAGCAAAGTCATTTTTAGAGGTCGGATAAGTAATTAACAGTTGTTGGCAAAGTCATTACAATTGTTGGGCAAAGTCATTACAATTGTTGGGCAAAGTCATTACAATTGTTGGGCAAAGACATTACAATTGTTGGGCAAAGTCATTACAATTGTTGGGCAAAGTCATTACAATTGTTGGGCAAAGTCATGACAATTGTTGGGCAAAGTCATTTCAATTGTTGGGCAAAGTCATTACAATTGTTGGGCAAAGTCATTTCAATTGTTGGGCAAAGTCATTACAATTGTTGGGCAAAGTCACTACAATTGTTTGGCAAAGTCATTACAATTGTTGGGCAAAGTCATTACAATTGTTGGGCAAAGTCATTACAATTGATTGGGCAAAGTCATTACAATTGTTGGGCAAAGTCATTACAATTGTTGGGCAAAGTCATTACAATTGTTGGGCAAAGTCATTACAATTGTTGAGCAAAGTCATTTTTAGAGGTCGGATAAGTTATTAACAGTTGTTGGCAAAGTCATTACAATTGTTGGTCAAAGTCATTACAATTGTTGGGCAAAGTCATTTTTAGAGGTCGGATAAGTGATTAACAGTTGTTGGCAAAGTCATTACAATTGTTGGGCAAAGTCATTACAATTGTTGGGCAAAGTCATTTTTAGAGGTCGGATTTTTGATTAGCAGTTGTTGGCAAAGTCATTACAATTGTTGGGCAAAGTCATTACAATTGTTGGGCAAAGTCATGACAATTGTTGGGCAAAGTCATTACAATTGTTGGGCAAAGTCATTACAATTGTTGGGCAAAGTCATTTCAATTGTTGGGCAAAGTCATTACAATTGTTGGGCAAAGTCACTACAATTGTTTGGCAAAGTCTTTACAATTGTTGGGCAAAGTCACTACAATTGTTTGGCAAAGTCATTACAATTGTTGGGCAAAGTCATTACAATTGTTGGGCAAAGTCATTACAATTGATTGGGCAAAGTCATTACAATTGTTGAGCAAAGTCATTTTTAGAGGTCGGATAAGTTATTAACAGTTGTTGGCAAAGTCATTACAATTGTTTGTCAAAGTCATTACAATTGTTGGGCAAAGTCATTTTTAGAGGTCGGATTATTGATTAACTGTGGTTGGCAAAAGTATTACAATTGTTGGGCAAAGTTATTTTTAGAGGTTGGATAAGTGATTAACAGTTGTTGGCAAAGTCATTACAATTGTTGGGCAAAGTCATTACAATTGTTGGGCAAAGTCATTTTAGAGGTCGGATTATTGATTAGCAGTTGTTGGCAAAGTCATTTCAATTGTTGGGCAAAGTCATTACAATTGTTGGGCAAAGTCATTTTTAGAGGTCGGATTATTGATTAACAGTGGTTGGCAAAAGTATTACAATTGTTGGGCAAAGTTATTTTTAGAGGTCGGATAAGTGATTAACAGTTGTTGGCAAAGTCATTACAATTGTTGGGCAAAGTCATTACAATTGTTGGGCAAAGTCTTTTTTAGAGGTCGGATTATTGATTAGCAGTTGTTGGCAAAGTTATTTCAATTGTTGGGCAAAGTCATTACAATTGTTGGGCAAAGTCATTACAATTGTTGGGCAAAGTCATTACAATTGTTGGGCAAAGTCATTTCAATTGTTGGGCAAAGTCTTTTCAATTGTTGGGCTAAGTCATTACAATTGTTGGGCAAAGTCATTACAATTGTTGGGAAAAGTCATTACAATTGATTGGGCAAAGTCATTACAATTGTTGGGCAAAGTCATTACAATTGTTGGGCAAAGTCAATACAATTGTTGGGCAAAGTCATTACAATTGTTGGGCAAAGTCATTACATTTGTTGGGCAAAGTCATTACAATTGATTGGGCAAAGTCATTACAATTGTTGAGCAAAGTCATTACAATTGTTGGGCAAAGTCATTAAAATTGTTGGGCAAAGTCATTACAATTGTTAGGCAAAGTCATTACAATTGATTGGGCAAAGTCATTACAATTGTTGAGCAAAGTCATTACAATTGTTGGGAAAAGTCATTTCAATTGTTGGGCAAAGTCTTTTCAATTGTTGGGCTAAGTCATTACAATTGTTGGGCAAAGTCATTACAATTGTTGGGCAAAGTCATTACAATTGATTGGGCAAAGTCATTACAATTGTTGGGCAAAGTCATTACAATTGTTGGGCAAAGTCATGACAATTGTTGGGCAAAGTCATTTCAATTGTTGGGCAAAGTCATTACAATTGTTGGGCAAAGTCATTTCAATTGTTGGGCAAAGTCATTACAATTGTTGGGAAAAGTCACTACAATTGTTTGGCAAAGTCATTACAATTGTTGGGCAAAGTCATTACAATTGTTGGGCAAAGTCATTACAATTGATTGGGCAAAGTCATTACAATTGTTGGGCAAAGTCATTACAATTGTTGGGCAAAGTTATTACAATTGTTGGGCAAAGACATTACAATTGTTGGGCAAAGTCATTACAATTGTTGGGCAAAGTTATTACAATTGATTGGGCAAAGTCATCACAATTGTTGGGCAAAGTCATTACAATTGTTGGGCAAAGTTATTACAATTGTTGGGCAAAGACATTACAATTGTTGGGCAAAGTCATTAAAATTGTTGGGCAAAGTTATTACAATTGTTGGGCAAAGTTCTTACAATTGTTGGGCAAAGTCATTACAATTGATTGGGCAAAGTCATTACAATTGTTGGGCAAAGTCATTACAATTGTTGGGCAAAGTCATTACAATTGATAAGGCAAAGTCATTACAATTGTTGAGCAAAGTCATTACAATTGTTGGGAAAAGTCATTTCAATTGTTGGGCAAAGTCTTTCAATTGTTGGGCTAAGTCATTACAATTGTTGGGCAAGTCATTACAATTGTTGGGCAAAGTCATTACAATTGATTGGGCAAAGTCATTACAATTGTTGGGCAAAGTCATTACAATTGTTGGGCAAAGTCATTTCAATTGTTGGGCAAAGTCATTACAATTGTTGGGCAAAGACATTACAATTGTTGGGCAAAGTCATTACAATTGTTGGGCAAAGTTATTACAATTGTTGGGCAAAGACATTACAATTGTTGGGCAAAGTCATTACAATTGTTGGGCAAAGTTATTACAATTGTTGGGCAAAGTCATTACAATTGTTGGGCAAAGTCATTACAATTGTTGGGCAAAGACATTACAATTGTTGGGTAAAGTCATTACAATTGTTGGGCAAAAACAATACAATTGTTGGGCAAAGTCATTACATTTGTCGGGCAAAGTCATTACAATTGTTGGGCAAAGTCATTTCAATTGTTGGGCAAAGTCTTTTCAATTGTTGGGCTAAGTCATTACAATTTATTGGGCAAAGTCATTACAATGTTGGGTAAAGTCATTACAATTGTTGGGCAAAGTCATTACAATTGTTGGGCAAAGTCATTTCAATTGTTGGGCAAAGTCTTTTCAATTGTTGGGCTAAGTCATTACAATTGTTGGGCAAAGTCATTACAATTGTTGGGCAAAGTCTTTTCAATTGTTGGGCTAAGTCATTACAATTGCTGGGCAAAGTCATTACAATTGTTGGGAAAAGTCATTACAATTGATTGGGCAAAGTCAATACAATTGTTGGGCAAAGTCATTACAATGTTGGGCAAGTCAATACAATGTTGGGCAAAGTCAATACAATTGTTGGGTAAAGTCATTACAATTGTTGGGCAAAGTCAATACAATTGTTGGGCAAAGTCATTACAATTGTTTGGCAAAGTCATTACAATTGTTGGGCAAAGTCATTTCAATTGTTGGGCAAAGTCATTACAATTGTTGGGCAAAGTCATTACAATTGTTGGGCAAAGTCATTTCAAATGTTGGGCAAAGTCTTTTCAATTGTTGGGCTAAGTCATTACAATTGTTGGATAAAGTCATTACAATTGTTGGGCAAAGTCATTACAATTGTTGGCAAAGTCATTACAATTGTTGGGCAAAGTCATTACAATTGTTGGGCAAAGTCATTACAATTGTTGGGCAAAGTCATTACAATTGTTGGGCAAAGACATTACAATTGTTGGGTAAAGTCATTACAATTGTTGGGCAAAAACAATACAATTGTTGGGCAAAGTCATTACATTTGTCGGGCAAAGTCATTACAATTGTTGGGCAAAGTCATTTCAATTGTTGGGCAAAGTCTTTTCAATTGTTGGGCTAAGTCATTACAATTTATTGGGCAAAGTCATTACAATTGTTGGGTAAAGTCATTACAATTGTTGGGCAAAGTCATTACAATTGTTGGGCAAAGTCATTTCAATTGTTGGCAAAGTCTTTCAATTGTTGGGCTAAGTCATTACAATTGTTGGGCAAAGTCATTACAATTGTTGGGCAAAGTCTTTTCAATTGTTGGGCTAAGTCATTACAATTGCTGGGCAAAGTCATTACAATTGTTGGGAAAAGTCATTACAATTGATTGGGCAAAGTCAATACAATTGTTGGGCAAAGTCATTACAATTGTTAGGCAAAGTCAATACAATTGTTGGGCAAAGTCAATACAATTGTTGGGTAAAGTCATTACAATTGTTGGGCAAAGTCAATACAATTGTTGGGCAAAGTCATTACAATTGTTTGGCAAAGTCATTACAATTGTTGGGCAAAGTCATTTCAATTGTTGGGCAAAGTCATTACAATTGTTGAGGCAAAGCTAAAGTCATTTCAAATGTTGGGCAAAGTCTTTTCAATTGTTGGGCTAAGTCATTACAATTGTTGGATAAAGTCATTACAATTGTTGGGCAAAGTCATTACAATTGTTGGGCAAAGTCATTACAATTGTTGGGCAAAGTCATTACAATTGTTGGGCAAAGACATTACAATTGTTGGGCAAAGGCATTACAATTGTTGGGCAAAGTAATTACAATTGTGGGCAAAGTCATTCCAATTGTTGGGCAAAGTCATTACAATTGATTGGGCAAAGTCATTACAATTGTTGGCAAAGTAATTACAATTGTTGGGCAAAGTCATTACAATTGCTGTGGCAAAGTCATTACAATTGTTGGGCAAAGTCATTACAATTGTTGGGCAAAGTCATTACAATTGTTGGGCAAAGTCATTACAATTGATTGGGCAAAGTCATTACAATTGTTGGGCAAAGTCATTACAATTGTTGGGCAAAGTCATTACAATTGTTGGGCACAAAGTCATTTCAATTGTTGGGCAAAGTCATTACAATTGTTATCCAAAGGACATTACAATTGTTGGGCAAAATCATTACAATTGTTGGGCAAAGTCATTACAATTGTTGGGCAAAGTTATTACAATTGTTGGGCAAAGTCATTTCAATGGTTGGGCAAGAAATTACAATTGTTGGGTAAAGTCATTACAATTGTTGGGCAAAAACAATACAATTGTTGGGCTAAGTCATTACAATTGATTGGGCAAAGTCATTACAATTGTTGGGCTAAGTCATTTCAATTGTTGGGCAAAGTCTTTTCAATTAATGGGCTAAGCCATTACAATTGTTGGGCTAAGTCATTACAATTGTTGGGCAAAGTCTTTCAATTGCTGGGCAAAGTCTTACAATTGTTGGGAAAAGTCATTACAATTGTTGGGCAAAGTCATTACAATTGATTGGGCAAAGTCATTTCAATTGTTGGGCAAAGTCATTACAATTGTTATCCAAAGACATTACAATTGTTGGGCAAAGTCATTACAATTGTTGGGCAAAGTTATTACAATTGTTGGGCAAAGTCATTACAATTGTTGGGCAAAGTCATTACAATTGTTGGGCAAAGACATTACAATTGTTGGGTAAAGTCATTACAATTGTTGGGCAAAAACAATACAATTGTTGGGCAAAGTCATTACATTTGTTGTGCAAAGTCATTACAATTGTTGGGCAAAGTCATTTCAATTGTTGGGCAAAGTCTTTTCAATTAATGGGCTAAGTCATTACAATTGTTGGGCAAAGTCATTACAATTGTTGGGCAAAGTCTTTTCAATTGCTGGGCAAAGTCATTACAATTGTTGGGCAAAGTCATTACAATTGTTGGGCAAAGTCATTCAATTGATTGGGCAAAGTCATTACAATTGTTGAGCAAAGTCATTTTTAGAGGTCGGATAAGTAATTAACAGTTGTTGGCAAAGTCATTACAATTGATGGGCAAAGTCCTTTCAATTGTTGGGCAAAGTCATTACAATTGTTGACCAAAGACATTACAATTGTTGGGCAAAGTCATTACAATTGTTGGGCAAAGTTATTACAATTGTTGGGCAAAGTCATTACAATTGTTGCGCAAAGTCATTACAATTGTTGGGCAAAGACATTACAATTGTTGGGTAAAGTCATTACAATAGTTGGGCAAAGTCAATACAATTGTTGGGCAGAGTCATTACAATTGATTTGGCAAAGTCATTACAATTGTTGAGCAAAGTCATTACAATTGTTGGGCAAAGTCATTTCAATTTTTGGGCAAAGTCATTACAATTGTTGGGCAAGTCATTTCAATTGTTGGGCAAAGTCATTACAATTGATTGGGCAAAGTCATTACAATTATTGGGCAAAGTCATTACAATTGTTGGGCAAAGTCATTACAATTGTTGGGTAAAGTCATTACAATTGTTGGGCAAAGACAATACAATTGTTGGACAAAGTCATTACAATTGTTGGGCAAAGTAATTACAATTGTTGGGCAAAGTCATTACAATTGTTGGGCAAGGTCATTACAATTGTTGGGCAAAGTCATTACATTTGTTGGGCAAAGACATTACAATTGTTGGGTAAAGTCATTACAATTGTTTGGCAAAGTCAATACAATTGTTGGGCAAATTCATTACAATTGTTGGGCAAAGTCATTAAAATTGTTGGGCAAAGTCATTTCAATTGTTGGGCAAATGTCTTTTCAATTGTTGGGCTAAGTCATTACAATTGTTGGGCAAAGTCATTACAATTGTTGGGCAAAGTCATTACAATTGATTGGGCAAGGTCATTACAATTGTTGGGCAAAGTCATTACAATTGTTGGGCAAAGTCATTACAATTGTTGGGCAAAGTCATTACAATTGTTGGGCAAAGTCATTACAATTGTTGGGCAAAGTCATTACAATTGTTGGGCAAAGTCTTTTCAATTGCTGGGCAAAGTCATTACAATTGTTGGGCAAAGTCATTACAATTGTTGGGCAAAGTCATTACAATTGATTGGGCAAAGTCATTACAATTGTTGAGCAAAGTCATTTTTAGAGGTCGGATAAGTAATTAACAGTTGTTGGCAAAGTCATTACAATTGATGGGCAAAGTCCTTTCAATTGTTGGGCAAAGTCATTACAATTGTTGACCAAAGACATTACAATTGTTGGGCAAAGTCATTACAATTGTTGGGCAAAGTTATTACAATTGTTGGGCAAAGTCATTACAATTGTTGCGCAAAGTCATTACAATTGTTGGGCAAAGACATTACAATTGTTGGGTAAAGTCATTACAATAGTTGGGCAAAGTCAATACAATTGTTGGGCAGAGTCATTACAATTGATTTGGCAAAGTCATTACAATTGTTGAGCAAAGTCATTACAATTGTTGGGCAAAGTCATTTCAATTTTTGGGCAAAGTCATTACAATTGTTGGGCAAAGTCATTTCAATTGTTGGGCAAAGTCATTACAATTGATTGGGCAAAGTCATTACAATTATTGGGCAAAGTCATTACAATTGTTGGGCAAAGTCATTACAATTGTTGGGTAAAGTCATTACAATTGTTGGGCAAAGACAATACAATTGTTGGACAAAGTCATTACAATTGTTGGGCAAAGTAATTACAATTGTTGGGCAAAGTCATTACAATTGTTGGGCAAGGTCATTACAATTGTTGGGCAAAGTCATTACATTTGTTGGGCAAAGACATTACAATTGTTGGGTAAAGTCATTACAATTGTTTGGCAAAGTCAATACAATTGTTGGGCAAATTCATTACAATTGTTGGGCAAAGTCATTAAAATTGTTGGGCAAAGTCATTTCAATTGTTGGGCAAAGTCTTTTCAATTGTTGGGCTAAGTCATTACAATTGTTGGGCAAAGTCATTACAATTGTTGGGCAAAGTCATTACAATTGATTGGGCAAAGTCATTTCAATTGTTGGGCAAAGTCATTACAATTGTTGGGCAAAGTCATTACAATTGTTGGGCAAAGTCATTACAATTGTTGGGCAAAGACATTACAATTGTTGGGCAAAGTCATTACAATTGTTGGCAAAGTAATTACAATTGATTGGGCAAAGTCATTACAATTGTTGGGCAAAGTCATTACAATTGTTGGGCAAAGTCATTACAATTGTTGGGCAAAGTCATTACAATTGATTGGGCAAAGTCATTACAATTGTTGAGCAAAGTCATTTTTAGAGGTCGGATAAGTAATTAACAGTTGTTGGCAAAGTCATTACAATTGATGGGCAAAGTCCTTACAATTGTTGGGCAAGTCATTACAATTGTGTTACCAAAGACATTACAATTGTTGGGCAAAGTCATTACAATTGTTGGGCAAAGTTATTACAATTTGTTGGCAAAGTCATTACAATTGTTGGGCAAAGTCATTACAATTGTTGGGCAAAGACATTACAAATTGTTGGGTAAAGTCATTACAATAGTTGGGCAAAGTCATACAATTGTTGGGCAGAGTCATTACAATTGATTGGGCAAAGTCATTACAATTGTTGAGCAAAGTCATTACAATTGTTGGGCAAAGTCATTTCAATTGTTGGGCAAAGTCATTACAATTGTTGGGCAAAGTCATTTCAATTGTTGGGCAAAAGTTCATTACATTGATTGGGCAAAGTCATTACAATTATTGGGCAAAGTCATTACAATTGTTGGGCAAATTCATTACAATTGTTGGGTAAAGTCATTACAATTGTTGGGCAAAGACATTACAATTGTTGGGCAAAGTCATTACAATTGTTGGGTAAAGTAATTACATTGTTGGCAAGACATACAATGTTGGACAAAGTCATTACAATTGTTGGGCAAGTAATTACAATGTTGGCAAAGTCATTACAATTGGTTGGCAAAGTCATTACATTGGTTGGGCAAAGACATTACAATTGTTTGGGTAAAGTCATTACAATTGTTGGGCCAAGGTCAATACAATTGGTGGGCAAATTCATACAATTGTTGGGCAAAGTCATACAATTGTTGGGCAAAGTCATTTCATTATTGGGCAAAGTCTTTTCAATTGTTGGGCTAAGTCATGACAATTGGTTGGGCACAGTCATGACAATTGTTGGCAAAGACATTACAATTGTTGGGCAAAGTCATTACAATTATTGGGCAAAGTAATTACAATTGATTGGGCAAAGTCATTACAATTGTTGGGCAAAGTCATTACAATTGTTGGGCAAAGTCATTACAATTGTTGGGCAAAGTCATTACAGTTGATTGGGCAAAGTCATTACAATTGTTGAGCAAAGTCATTTTTAGAGGTCGGATAAGTAATTAACAGTTGTTGGCAAAGTCATTTCAATTGTTGGGCAAAGTCATTACAATTGTTGGGCAAAGTCATTACAATTGTTGGGCAAGACATTACAATTGTGGGCAAAGTCATTACAATTGTTGGGCAAAGTTATTACAATTGTTGGGCAAAGACATTACAATTGTTGGGTAAAGTCATTACAATAGTTGGGCAAAGTAAATACAATTGTTGGGCAGAGTCATTACAATTGATTGGGCAAAGTCATTACAATAGTTGAGCAAAGTCATTACAATTGTTGGGCAAAGTCATTTCAATTGTTGGGCAAAGTCTTTTCAATTGTTGGGCTAAGTCATTACAATGTTGGGCAAAGTCATACAATTGTTGGGCAAAGTCATTACAATTGATTCGCAAAGTCATTACAATTGTTGGGCAAAGTCATTACAATTGTTGGGCAAAGACATTACAATTGTTGGTCAAAGTCATTACAATTGTTGGGCAAAGACATTACAATTGTTGGGCAAAGTCATTACAATTGTTGGGCAAAGTTTTACAATTGTTGGGCAAAGTCATTACAATTGTTGGGCAAAGTCATTACAATTGATTGGGCAAGTCATTACAATTGTTGGGCAAAGTCATTACAATAGTTGGGCAAAGTCATTACAATTGTTGGGCAAAGTCATTACAATTGTTGGGCAAAGTCATTACAATTGTTGGGCAAAGTCATTACAATTGTTGGGCAAGACAAACAATTGTTGGGCAAAGTCATTACAATTGTTGGGCAAAGTAATTACAATTGTTGGGCAAAGTCATTCAATTGTGGGCAAAGTCATTACAATTGTTGGGCAAGTCATACAATTTTGGGCAAAAGTCATTACAATTGTTGGGCAAAGTCATTACAATTGTTGGTCAAAGTCATTACAATTGTTGGGCAAAGACATTACAATTGTTGGGCAAAGACATTACAATTGTTGGTCAAAGTCATTACAATTGTGGGCAAAGACATTACAATTGTGGGCAAAGTCATTACAATTGTTGGGCAAGTTATACAATTGTGGGCAAAAGTCATACAATTGTTGGGCAAAGTCATTACAATTGATTGGGCAAAGTCATTACAATTGTTGGGCAAGTCATTACAATAGTTGGGCAAAGTCATTACAATTGTTGGGCAAAGTCATTACAATTGTTGGGCAAAGTCATTACAATTGTTGGGCAAAGTCATTACAGTTGATTGGCAAAGTCATTACAATTGTTGAGCAAAGTCATTTTTAGAGGTCGGATAAGTAATTAACAGTTGTTGACAAAGTCATTCAATTGTTGGGCAAAGTCATTACAATTGTTGGGCAAAGTCATTACAATTGTTGGGCAAAGACATTACAATTGTTGGGCAAAGTCATTACAATTGTTGGGCAAAGTTATTACAATTTGGGCAAAGACATTACAATGTTGGGTAAAGTCATTACAATAGTTGGGCAAAGTCAATACAATTGTTGGGCAGAGTCATACAATTGATTGGGCAAAGTCATTACAATAGTTGAGCAAAGTCATTACAATTGTTGGGCAAAGTCATTTCAATTGTTGGGCAAAGTCTTTTCACTTGTGGGACTAAGTCATTACAATTGTGGGCAAAGTCATTACAATTGTTGGGCAAAGTCATTACAATTGATTCGGCAAAGTCATTACAATTGTTGGGCAAAGTCATACAATTGTTGGGCAAAAGTCATTACAATTGTTGGGCAAAGTCATTACAATTGATTGGGCAAAGTCATTACAATTGTTGAGCAAAGTCATTTTTAGAGGTCGGATAAGTATTAACAGTTGTTGGCAAAGTCATTACAATTGATGGGCAAAGTCATTACAATTGTTGGGCAAAGTCATCACAATTGTTGACCAAAGACATTACAATGTTGGGCAAAGTCATACAATTGTTGGGCAAAGTTATACAATTGTTTGGGCAAAGTCTTACAATTGTTGGGCAAAGTCATTACCAATTGTTGGGCAAAGACATTACAATTGTTGGGTCAAAGTCATTACAATAGTTGGGCAAAGTCAATACATTGTTGGGCAAGTCATTCATTGATTGGGCAAAGTCATTACAATTGTGAGCAAAGTCATTACAATGTTGGGCAAAGTCATTTCAATTGTTGGGCAAGTCATTACAATTGTGGGCAAAGTCATTTCAATTGTTGGGCAAAGTCATTACAATGATTGCAAAGTCATTACAATTATTGGGCCAAAGTCATTACAATTGTTGGGCAAATCATTACATTGTTGGGTAAAGTCATTACAATTGTTGGGCAAAGCATTACAATTGTGGGCAAAGTCATTACAATTTGGGTACAGTAGTACAATTGTTGGGCAAAGCATTACAATGTTGACAAGTCATTACAATTGTGTGGCAAAGTAATTACAATTGTTGGGCAAGTCATTACAATTGTTGGGCAAAGTCATTACATTTGTTGGGCAAAGACATTACAATTGTTGGGTAAAGTCATTACAATTGTTGGGCAAAGTCAATACAAGTTGGGCAAAATTCATTACAATGTTGGGCAAAGTCATTACAATTGTTGGGCAAAGTCATTTCAATTATTGGGCAAAGTCTTTTCAATTGTTGGGCTAAGTCATTACAATTGTTGGGCACAGTCATTACAATTGTTGGGCAAAGACATTACAATTGTTGGGCAAAGTCATTACATTATTGGGCAAAGTATTACAATTGATTGTGGCAAAGTCATTACAATTGTT
>JAILYF010000270.1:0-60268 GCA_025491095.1 Brachionus asplanchnoidis
ATGACTTTGCCAACCACTGTCAATCACTTATCCGACCTCTAAAAATGATTTGCCCAACAATTGTAATGACTTTGCCAACCACTGTTAATCACTTATCCGACCTCTCAAAATGACTTTGCTTAACAATTGTAATGCTTTTGCCAACCACGTCATCACTTATCCGACCTCTAAAAATGATTTGCCCACATTGTAATGACTGTGCCAACCACTGTTATATCTTATCCGACTTCTAAAAATGACTTGCCCTAATTGTTATGACTTTGCCAACCACTGTTAATCACTTATCCGACCTCGAAAAATGACTTTGCCCACAATTGTAATGACTTTGCAACCACTGTAATCACTTATCCGACCTCTAAAAATGACTTTGCCGAACAATTGTAATGACTTTGCAAACCACTGTCATCACTTATCCGACCTCTAAAAATGACTTTGCTTAACAATTGTAATGACTTTGCCACCACTGTCAATCACTTATCCGACCTCTAAAAATGATTTGCCCAACAATTGTAATGACTTTGCCAACCACTGTTAATCACTTATCCGACCTCTCAAAATGATTTGCCCAACAATTGTAATGCTTTTGCCAACCACTGTAATCACTTATCCGACCTCTAAAAATGACTTTGCCCATAATTGTAATGACTTTGCCAACCACTGTTTAATCTTATCCGACCTCGAAAAAATGACTTTGCCCAACAATTGTAATACTTTGCCAACCACTGTTCACTTATCCGACCTCGAAAATGACTTTGCCCAACAATTGTAATGACTTTGCCAACCACTGTTAATCACTTATCCGACCTCCTAAAAATGACTTTGCCGAACAATTGTAATGACTTTGCAAACCACTGTCAATCACTTATCCGACCCCCTAAAATGACTTTGCCCAACAATTGTTATGACTTTGCCAACCACTGTTAATAACTTATCCGACCTCTAAAATGACTTTAACCCAAAAATTGTAATGACTTTGCCAACCACTGTTAATCACTTATTCCGACCTCTAAAAATGACTTTGCCAAACATTGTAATGACTTTGCGAACCACTGTCAATCACTTATCCGACCTCTAAAAATGACTTTGCCCAACAATTGAAATGACTTGCAAACCCCTGTCAATCACTTATCCGACCCTCTAAAATTGCTTTGCTCAACAATTGTAATGACTTTGCAAACCACTGTCAATCACTTATCCGACCTCTAAAATGACTTTGCCCAACAATTGTAATGACTTGCCGACCACTGTCAATCCCTATCCGACCTCTACAAATGACTTTGCCGAACATTGTAATGACTTTGCAAACCACTGTCAATCACTTATCCGACCTCTAAAATGACTTTGCTTAACACTTGTAATGACTTTGCCAACCACTGTCAATCACTTATCCGACCTCTAAAAATGACTTTGCTTAACAATTGGAATGACTTTGCAACCCTGTCATCACTTATCCGACCTCTAAAATTAACTTTGCCCAACAATTGTAATGAGTTTGCCAACCACTGTTAATCACTTATCCCGACCTCTAAAAATGACTTTGCCCAACATTGTATGACTTTGCCAACACTGTTAATCTCTTATCCGACCTCTAAAATGACTTTGCCGTACAATTGTAATGACTTTGCAAACCACTGTCAATCACTTATCCGACCTCTAAAATGACTTTGCCTAACAATTGTAATGACTTTGCCAAACCACTGTTAATCTCTTATCCGACCTCTAAAAATGACTTTGCCGTACAATTGTAATGACTTTGCAAACCACTGTCAATCACTTATCCGACCTCTAAAAATGACTTTGCCCAACAATGAATGACTTTGCCAACCACTGTTAATAACCTTATCCGACCTCTAAAAATGACTTTGCTTAACAATTGTAATGACTTTGCCAACCACTAATAATCACTTATCCGACCTCTAAAAATGACTTTGCCGTAACAATTGTAATGACTTTTGCAACCACTGTAATCACTTATCCGACCTCTAAAATGACTTTGCCCAACATTGTAATGACTTTGTCAACCACTGTTAATACTCATCCGACCTCTAAAAATGACTTTGCTTAACAATTGTAATGACTTTGCCAACCTATAATCACTTATCGACCTCTAAAATGACTTTGCCCGATAATGTATTCACTTTCAAACCACTGTCAATCACTTATCCGACCTCTAAAAATGACTTTGCCCAACAATTGTAATGACTTGCCAAACACTGTTAATCTCTTATCCGACCTCTAAAAATGACTTTGCCGTACAATTGTAATGACTTTGCAAACCACTGTCAATCACTTCCGACCTCTAAAAATGACTTTGCCCAACAATTGTAATGACTTTGCCAACCCTGTTAATAACTCATCCGACCTCTAAAAATGACTTTGCTTAACAATTGTAATGACTTTGCAACCACTGTCAATCACTTATCCGACCTCTAAAATGACTTTGCCCAACAATTGTAATGACTTTGCCAACCACTGTTATAACTCATCCGACCTCTAAAAATGACTTTGCTAACAATTGTAATGACTTTGCCAACCACTGTCAATCACTTATCCGACCTCTAAAAATGACTTTGCCCACAATTGTAATGACTTTGCCGACCACTGTCAATCACTTATCCGACCTAAAAATGACTTTGCCCACAATTGTAATGACTTTGCGAACCACTGTCAATCACTTATCCGACCTCTAAAAATGACTTTACCCAACAATTGTAATGACTTTGCCAACCACTGTTAATAACTTATCCGATCTCTAAAAATGACTTTGCCCAACAATGTAATGACTTTGTCAACCACTGTTAATCACTCATCCCCTTTAAGATGACTTTGCCCAATATTGAAATGACTTTGCCAACCACTGTTAATCACTTATCCGACCTCTTAAAATGACTTTGCCCAAAATTGTAATGACTTTGCCAACCACTGTTAATCACTCATCCGACCTCTTAAATGACTTTGCCCAATAATTGAAATGACTTTGTCAACCACTGTTAATCCTCAACCGAACTCTTAAAATGACTTTGCCCAATAATTGAAATGACTTTGCCAACCACAGTCAATCACTTATCCGACCTCTAAAAATGACTTTGCCCAAAAATGTAATGCTTTGCCAACCACTGTTAATCACTTATCCGACCTATAAAATGACTTTGCCAAACAATTGTAATGACTTTGCGAACCACTGTCAATCACTTATCCGACCTCTAAAAATGACTTTGCCCAACAATTGAAATGACTTTGCAACCACTGTCAATCACTTATCCGACTTCTAAAATGACTTTACCCAAATTGTAAAGACTTTGCCCAAAAATTGTAATGACTTTGCCAACCACTGTTAATCACTCATCCGACCTCTAAAATGACTTTGCCCAACAATTGTAATGACTTTGCCAACCACGTTAATCACTATCCGACCTCTAAAAATGACTTTGCCCAACAATTGTAATGACTTTGCCAACCACTGTTAATCACTTATCCGACTTCTAAAAATGACTTTGCCACATTGTAATGACTTTGCCAACCACTGTCGATCACTTATCCGACCTCTAAATGATTTGCCCAACAATTGTATTCACTTTGCCAACCACTGTTAATCACTAATCCGACCCCTAAAAATGACTTTGCTTAACAATTGTAATGACTTTGCCAACCACTGTTAATCACTTATCCGACCTATAAAAATGACTTTGCCAAACAATTGTAATGACTTTGCGAACCACTGTCAATCACTTATCCGACCTCTAAAAATGACTTTGCCCAACAATTGAATGACTTTGCAAACCACTGTCAATCACTTATCCGACCTCTAAAATTGACATTTGCTCAACAATTGTAATGACTTTGCAAACCACTGTCAATCACTTATCCGACCTCTAAAATGACTTTGCCCAACAATTGTAATGACTTTGCACCACTGTCAATCACTTATCCGACCTCTAAAAATGACTTTGCCCAAAATTGTAATGACTTTGCCAACCACTGTTAATCACTTATCCGACTTCTAAAAATGACTTTGCCCAACAATTGTAATGACTTTGCAAACCACTGTCAATCACTTATCCGACCTCTAAAATGACTTTGCTTAACATTGTAATGACTTTGCAAACCACTGTCAATCACTTATCCGACCTCTAAAAATGACTTTGCCCAACAATTGTAATGACTTTGCCAACCACTAATAATCACTTATCCGACCTCTAAAAATGACTTTCCCCGACAATTGCATTCACTTTTCAACCACTGTCAATCACTTATCCGACCTCTAAAATGACTTTGCCCAACAATTGTAATGACTTTGCAACACTGTTAATCTCTTATCCGACCTCTAAAAATGACTTTGCCGTACAATTGTAATGACTTTGCAACCACTGTCAATCACTTATCCGACCTCTAAAAATGACTTTGCCCAACAATTGTAATGACTTTGCCAACCACTGTTAATACTATCCGACCTCTAAAAATGACTTTGCCTAACAATTGTAATGACTTTGCCAACCACTAATAATCACTTATCCGACATCTAAAAATGACTTTGCCGTAAAATTGTAATGACTTTGCAAACCACTGTCAATCACTAATCCGACCTCTAAAAATGACTTTGCCCAACAATTGTAATGACTTTGCCAACCACTGTTAATAACTCATCCGACCTCTAAAATGACTTTGCTTAACAATTGTAATGACTTTGCCAACCACTAATAATCACTTATCCGACCTCTAAAATGACTTTGCCCGACAATTGTATTCACTTTCAAACCACTGTCAATCACTTATCCGACCTCTAAAAATGACTTTGCCCAACAATTGTAATGACTTTGCCAAACACTGTCAATCACTTATCCGACCTCTAAAAATGACTTTGCCCACAATTGTAATGACTTTGCCAAACACTGTTTCTCTTTCCGACCTCTAAAAATGACTTTGCTTAACAATTGTAATGACTTTGCCAACCACTAATAATCACTTATCCGACCTCTAAAATGACTTTGCCCACAATTGTATTCACTTTCAAACCACTGTCATCACTTATCCGACCTCTAAAAATGACTTTGCCCAACAATTGTAATGACTTTGCCAACCACTGTTAATAACTCATCCGACCTCTAAAAATGACTTTGCTAACAATTGTAATGACTTGCCAACCACTAAACACTTATCCGACTTCTAAAAATGACTTTGCCCGACAATTGTAGTCACTTTTCAAACCACTGTCAATCACTTATCCGACCTCTAAAAATGACTTTGCCCAACAATTGTAATGACTTTGCCAACCACTGTTAATCACTTATCCGACCTCTAAAAATGACTTTGCCCAACAATTGTAATGACTTTGCCGACCACTGTCAATCACTTATCCGACCTCTAAAATGACTTTGCCCAACAATTGTAATGACTTTGCCAACCACGTTAATCACTTATCCGACTTCTAAAAATGACTTTGCCCAACAATTGTAATGACTTTGCAAACCACTGTCAATCACTTATCCGACCTCTAAAAATGACTTGCCGTACAATTGTAATGACTTTGCAACCACTGTCAATCACTTATCCGACCTCTAAAATGACTTTGCCCAACAATTGTAATGACTTTGCCAACCACTGTTAATAACTCATCCGACCTCTAAAAATGACTTGCTTAACAATTGTAATGACTTTGCCAACCACTAATATCACTTATCCGACCTCTAAAATGACTTTGCCCGACAATTGTATTCACTTTTCAAACCACTGACAATCACTTATCCGACCTCTAAAAATGACTTTGCCCAACAATTGTAATGACTTTGCCAACCACTGTTAATCACTTATCCGACCTCCAAAATGACTTTGCTTAACAATTGTAATGACTTTGCCAACCACTGTTAATAACTCATCCGACCTCTAAAAATGACTTTGCTTAACAATTGTAATGACTTTGCCAACCACTAATAATCACTTATCCGACTTCTAAAAATGACTTTGCCGACAATTGTATTCACTTTTCAACCACTGTCAATCACTTATCCGACCTCTAAAAATGACTTTGCCCAACAATTGTAATGACTTTGCCAACCACTGTTAATCACTTATCCGACCTCTAAAATGACTTTGCCCAACAATTGAATGACTTGCCGACCACTGTCAATCACTTATCCGACCTCTAAAAATGACTTTGCCCAACAATTGTAATGACTTTGCCAACCACTGTTAATCACTTATCCGACTTCTAAAAATGACTTTGCCCAACAATTGTAATGACTTTGCAAACCACTGTCAATCACTTATCCGACCTCTAAAATGACTTTGCCGTACAATTGTAATGACTTTGCAAACCACTGTCATCACTTATCCGACCTCTAAAAATGACTTTGCCCAACAATTGTAATGACTTTGCCAACCACTGTTAATCACTCATCCGACCTCTAAAATGACTTTGCTTAACAATTGTAATGACTTTGCCAACCACTGTAATCACTTATCCGACCTCTAAAATGACTTTGCCCACAATTGTATTCTTTTCAAACCACTGACATCACTTATCCGACCTCTAAAAATGACTTTGCCCAACAATTGTAATGACTTTGCCAACCACTGTTAATCACTTATCCGACCTCTAAAATGACTTTGCTTAACAATTGTAATGACTTTGCCACCACTGTCAATCACTTATCCGACCTCTAAAATGACTTTGCCCAACAATTGTAATGACTTTGCCAACCACTGTTAATCACTTATCCGACCTTCTAAAAATGACTTTGCCCAATTGTAATGACTTTGCAAACCACTGTCAATCACTTATCCGACCTCTAAAATGACTTTGCCGAACAATTGTAATGACTTTGGAAACCACTGTCAATCACTTATCCGACCTCTAAAATTGACTTTGCCCAACAATTGTAATGACTTTGCCAACCACTGTCAATCACTTATCCGACCTCTAAAAATGACTTTGCCGTACAATTGTAATGACTTTGCAAACCACTGTCAATCACTTATCCGACCTCTAAAAATGACTTTGCCCAACAATTGTAATGACTTTGCCAACCACTGTCAATCACTTATCCGACCTCTAAAAATGACTTTGCCCAACAATTGTAATGACTTTGCCAACCACTGTTAATCACTTATCCGACTCTAAAAATGACTTTGCCCAACAATTGTAATGACTTTGCAACCACTGTCAATCACTTATCCGACCTCTAAAAATGACTTGCCCAACAATTGTAATGACTTTGCAACCACTGTCAATCACTTATCCGACCTCTAAAAATGACTTTGCCCAACAATTGTAATGACTTTGCCAACCACTGTTAATAACTTATCCGACCTCTAAAAATGACTTTGCTAACAATTGTAATGACTTTGCCAACCACTAATAATCACTTATCCGACCTCTAAAAATGACTTTGCCCACAATTGTATGCACTTTTCAAACCACTGTCAATCACTTATCCGACCTCTAAAATGACTTTGCCCAACAATTGTAATGACTTTGCCAACCACTGTTCACTTATCCGACCTCTAAAATGACTTTGCCAACAATTGTAATGACTTTGCCAACCACTGTTAATACTTATCCGACCTCTAAAATGACTTTGCCCAACAATTGTAATGACTTTGCAACCACTAATCACTTATCCGACTTCTAAAAATGACTTTGCCCACAATTGTAATGACTTTTCAAACCACTGTCAATCACTTATCCGACCTCTAAAATGACTTTGCCCAACAATTGTAATGACTTTGCCAACCACTGTTAATCACTTATCCGACCTCTAAAAATGACTTTGCCCAATTGTAATGACTTTGCCAACCACTGTCAATCACTTATCCGACCTCTAAAAATGACTTTGCCCAACAATTGTAATGACTTTGCCAACTGTCAATCACTTATCCGACCTCTAAAAATGACTTTGCCCAACAATTGTAATGACTTTGCCAACCACTGTTAATCACTTATCCGACCTCTAAAATGACTTTGCCCAACAATTGTAATGACTTTGCAAACCACTGTCAATCACTTATCCGACCTCTAAAATGACTTTGCCCAACAATTGTAATGACTTTGCCAACCACTGTTAATCACTTATCCGACCTCTAAAAATGACTTTGCCCAACAATTGTAATGACTTTGCCAACCACTGTTAATCACTTATCCGACCTCTAAAAATGACTTTGCTTAACAATTGTAATGACTTTGCAACCACTGTCAATCACTTATCCGACCTCTAAAAATGACTTTGCCCAACAATTGTAATGACTTTGCCAACCACTGTTCACTTATCCGACCTCTAAAAATGACTTTGCCCAACAATTGTAATGACTTTGCAACCACTGTCAATCACTTATCCGACCTCTAAAAATGACTTTGCCCAACAATTGTAATGACTTTGCCAACCACTGTTAATCACTTATCCGACCTCTAAAATGACTTTGCCCAACAATTGTAATGACTTTGCCAACCACTGTTAATCACTTATCCGACCTCTAAAAATGACTTTGCCCAACAATTGTAATGACTTTGCCAACCACTAATCACTTATCCGACCTCTAAAAATGACTTTGCCCACAATTGTAATGACTTTGCAAACCACTGTCAATCACTTATCCGACCTCTAAAATGACTTTGCCCAACAATTGTAATGACTTTGCCAACCACTGTTAATCACTTATCCGACCTCTAAAAATGACTTTGCCCAACAATTGTAATGACTTTGCCAACCACTGTCAATCACTTCCGACCTCTAAAAATGACTTTGCCCAACAATTGTAATGACTTTGCCAACCACTGCAATCACTTATCCGACCTCTAAAAATGACTTTGCCCACAATTGTATGACTTTGCAACCACTGTCAATCACTTATCCGACCTCTAAAAATGACTTTGCCCAACAATTGTAATGACTTTGCAACCACTGTCAATCACTTATCCGACCTCTAAAAATGACTTTGCCCCAATTGTAATGACTTTGCAACCACTGTCAATCACTTATCCGACCTCTAAAAATGACTTTGCCCAACAATTGTAATGACTTTGCCAACCACTGTTAATCACTTATCCGACCTCTAAAAATGACTTTGCCCAACAATTGTAATGACTTTGCCAACCACTGTAATCACTTATCCGACCTCTAAAAATGACTTTGCCCACAATTGTAATGACTTTGCCAACCACTGTACATCACTTATCCGACCTCTAAAAATGACTTTGCCCAACAATTGTAATGACTTTGCCAACCACTGTTAATCACTTATCCGACCTCTAAAAATGACTTTGCCCAACAATTGTAATGACTTTGCACCACTGTCAATCACTTATCCGACCTCTAAAATGACTTTGCCCAACAATTGTAATGACTTTGCCAACCACTGTTAATCACTTATCCGACTCTAAAAATGACTTTGCCCAACAATTGTAATGACTTTGCAAACCACTGTCAATCACTTATCCGACCTCTAAAAATGACTTTGCCCAACAATTGTAATGACTTTGCAACCACTGTCAATCACTTATCCGACCTCTAAAAATGACTTTGCCCAACAATTGTAATGACTTTGCCAACCACTGTTAATCACTTATCCGACCTCTAAAAATGACTTTGCCCACAATTGTAATGACTTTGCAAACCACTGTCAATCACTTATCCGACCTCTAAAAATGACTTTGCCCAACAATTGTAATGACTTTGCCAACCACTGTTAATCACTTATCCGACCTCTAAAATGACTTTGCCCAACAATTGTAATGACTTTGCAACCACTGTCAATCACTTATCCGACCTCTAAAAATGACTTTGCCCAACAATTGTAATGACTTTGCCAACCACTGTTAATCACTTATCCGACCTCTAAAAATGACTTTGCCCAACAATTGTAATGACTTTGCAACCACTGTCAATCACTTATCCGACCTCTAAAAATGACTTTGCCCAATTGTAATGACTTTGCCAACCACGTTAATCACTTATCCGACCTCTAAAAATGACTTTGCCCACAATTGTATGACTTTGCAACCACTGTCAATCACTTATCCGACCTCTAAAAATGACTTTGCCCACAATTGTAATGACTTTGCAAACCACTGTCAATCACTTATCCGACCTCTAAAAATGACTTTGCCCAACAATTGTAATGACTTTGCAAACCACTGTCAATCACTTATCCGACCTCTAAAAATGACTTTGCCCAACAATTGTAATGACTTTGCCAACCACTGTTAATCACTTATCCGACCTCTAAAAATGACTTTGCCAATTGTAATGACTTTGCAACCACTGTCAATCACTTATCCGACCTCTAAAAATGACTTTGCCCAACAATTGTAATGACTTTGCCAACCACTGTTAAACTTATCCGACCTCTAAAAATGACTTTGCCCAAAATTGTAATGACTTTGCAACCACTGTCAATCACTTATCCGACCTCTAAAATGACTTTGCCCAACAATTGTAATGACTTTGCCAACCACTGTCAATCACTTATCCGACCTCTAAAAATGACTTTGCCCAACAATTGTAATGACTTTGCCAACCACTGTCAATCACTTATCCGACCTCTAAAATGACTTTGCCCAACAATTGTAATGACTTTGCAACCACTGTCAATCACTTATCCGACCTCTAAAAATGACTTTGCCCAACAATTGTAATGACTTTGCCAACCACTGTCAATCACTTATCCGACCTCTAAAATGACTTTGCCCAACAATTGTAATGACTTTGCCACCACTGTCAATCACTTATCCGACCTCTAAAAATGACTTTGCCAACAATTGTAATGACTTTGCCAACCACTGTTAATCACTTATCCGACCTCTAAAATGACTTTGCCCAACAATTGTAATGACTTTGCAACCACTGTCAATCACTTATCCGACCTCTAAAAATGACTTTGCCCAATTGTAATGACTTTGCCAACCACTGTCAATCACTTATCCGACCTCTAAAAATGACTTTGCCCAACAATTGTAATGACTTTGCAACCACTGTTAATCACTTATCCGACCTCTAAAATGACTTTGCCCAACAATTGTAATGACTTTGCAACCACTGTCAATCACTTATCCGACCTCTAAAATGACTTTGCCCAACAATTGTAATGACTTTGCAACCACTGTCAATCACTTATCCGACCTCTAAAATGACTTTGCCAACAATTGTAATGACTTTGCCAACCACTGTTAATCACTTATCCGACCTCTAAAAATGACTTTGCCCAACAATTGTAATGACTTTGCCAACCACTGTCAATCACTTATCCGACCTCTAAAAATGACTTTGCCCAACAATTGTAATGACTTTGCCAACCACTGTTAATCACTTATCCGACCTCTAAAAATGACTTTGCCCAACAATTGTAATGACTTTGCCAACCACTGTCAATCACTTATCCGACCTCTAAAAATGACTTTGCCCAACAATTGTAATGACTTTGCAACCACTGTCAATCACTTATCCGACCTCTAAAATGACTTTGCCCAACAATTGTAATGACTTTGCCAACCACTGTTAATCACTTATCCGACCTCTAAAATGACTTTGCCCAACAATTGTAATGACTTTGCCAACCACTGTCAATCACTTATCCGACCTCTAAAATGACTTTGCCCAACAATTGTAATGACTTTGCCACCACTGTCAATCACTTATCCGACCTCTAAAAATGACTTTGCCCAACAATTGTAATGACTTTGCCAACCACTGTTAATCACTTATCCGACCTCTAAAAATGACTTTGCCCACAATTGTAATGACTTTGCAACCACTGTCAATCACTTATCCGACCTCTAAAAATGACTTTGCTTAACAATTGTAATGACTTTGCCAACCACTGTCAATCACTTATCCGACCTCTAAAAATGACTTTGCCCAACAATTGTAATGACTTTGCCAACCACTGTTAATCACTTATCCGACCTCTAAAAATGACTTTGCCCAACAATTGTAATGACTTTGCCAACCACTGTTAATCACTTATCCGACCTCTAAAAATGACTTTGCCCAACAATTGTAATGACTTTGCCAACCACTGTTAATCACTTATCCGACCTCTAAAAATGACTTTGCCCAACAATTGTAATGACTTTGCCAACCACTGTTAATCACTTATCCGACCTCTAAAAATGACTTTGCCCAACAATTGTAATGACTTTGCAACCACTGTCAATCACTTATCCGACCTCTAAAAATGACTTTGCCCAACAATTGTAATGACTTTGCCAAACTGTTAATCACTTATCCGACCTCTAAAAATGACTTTGCCCAACAATTGTAATGACTTTGCAACCACTGTCAATCACTTATCCGACCTCTAAAAATGACTTTGCCCAACAATTGTAATGACTTTGCCAACCACTGTTAATACTTATCCGACCTCTAAAATGACTTTGCCCAACAATTGTAATGACTTTGCCAACCACTGTAATCACTTATCCGACCTCTAAAAATGACTTTGCCCACAATTGTAATTCTTTGCAAACCACTGTCAATCACTTATCCGACCTCTAAAAATGACTTTGCCCAACAATTGTAATGACTTTGCCAACCACTGTCAATCACTTATCCGACCTCTAAAAATGACTTTGCCCAACAATTGTAATGACTTTGCCACCACTGTTAATCACTTATCCGACCTCTAAAAATGACTTTGCCCAACAATTGTAATGACTTTGCAACCACTGTCAATCACTTATCCGACCTCTAAAAATGACTTTGCCCAACAATTGTAATGACTTTGCCAACCACTGTCAATCACTTATCCGACCTCTAAAAATGACTTTGCCCAACAATTGTAATGACTTTGCCAACCACTGTCAATCACTTATCCGACCTCTAAAAATGACTTTGCCCAACAATTGTAATGACTTTGCCAACCACTGTCAATCACTTATCCGACCTCTAAAATGACTTTGCCCAACAATTGTAATGACTTTGCCAACCACTGTTAATCACTTATCCGACCTCTAAAAATGACTTTGCCCAACAATTGTAATGACTTTGCCAACCACTGTTAATCACTTATCCGACCTCTAAAAATGACTTTGCCCAACAATTGTAATGACTTTGCCAACCACTGTCAATCACTTATCCGACCTCTAAAAATGACTTTGCCCAACAATTGTAATGACTTTGCAACCACTGTCAATCACTTATCCGACCTCTAAAAATGACTTTGCCCAACAATTGTAATGACTTTGCCAACCACTGTTAATCACTTATCCGACCTCTAAAAATGACTTTGCCCAACAATTGTAATGACTTTGCAAACCACTGTCAATCACTTATCCGACCTCTAAAAATGACTTTGCCCAACAATTGTAATGACTTTGCCAACCACTGTTAATCACTATCCGACCTCTAAAATGACTTTGCCCAACAATTGTAATGACTTTGCCAACCACTGTAATCACTTATCCGACCTCTAAAATGACTTTGCCCAACAATTGTAATGACTTTGCAAACCACTGTCAATCACTTATCCGACCTCTAAAAATGACTTTGCCCAACAATTGTAATGACTTTGCCAACCACTGTTAATCACTTATCCGACCTCTAAAAATGACTTTGCCCAACAATTGTAATGACTTTGCCAACCACTGTTAATCACTTATCCGACCTCTAAAAATGACTTTGCCCAACAATTGTAATGACTTTGCCAACCACTGTCAATCACTTATCCGACCTCTAAAATGACTTTGCCCAACAATTGTAATGACTTTGCAAACCACTGTCAATCACTTATCCGACCTCTAAAATGACTTTGCCCAACAATTGTAATGACTTTGCCAACCACTGTTAATCACTTATCCGACTCTCTAAAAATGACTTTGCTTAACAATTGTAATGACTTTGCCAACCACTGTTATCACTTATCCGACTCTAAAAATGACTTTGCCCAACAATGTGACTTTGCAACCACTGTCAATCACTTATCCGACCTCTAAAAATGACTTTGCCCAACAATTGTAATGACTTTGCCAACCACTGTCAATCACTTATCCGACCTCTAAAAATGACTTTGCCCAACAATTGTAATGACTTTGCAACCACTGTTAATCACTTATCCGACTCTAAAATGACTTTGCCCAACAATTGTAATGACTTTGCAACCACTGTCAATCACTTATCCGACCTCTAAAAATGACTTTGCCCAACAATTGTAATGACTTTGCAACCACTGTCAATCACTTATCCGACCTCTAAAAATGACTTTGCCCAACAATTGTAATGACTTTGCCAACCACTGTTAATCACTTATCCGACCTCTAAAATGACTTTGCAACAATTGTAATGACTTTGCCAACCACTGTTAATCACTTATCCGACCTCTAAAAATGACTTTGCCCAACAATTGTAATGACTTTGCCAACCACTGTAAATCACTTATCCGACCTCTAAAAATGACTTTGCCCAACAATTGTAATGACTTTGCAACCACTGTCAATCACTTATCCGACCTCTAAAAATGACTTTGCCCAACAATTGTAATGACTTTGCCAACCACTGTTAATCACTTATCCGACCTCTAAAATGACTTTGCTTAACAATTGTAATGACTTTGCCAACCACTGTCAATCACTTATCCGACCTCTAAAAATGACTTTGCCCAACTTGTAATGACTTTGCCAACCACTGTTAATCACTTATCCGACCTCTAAAAATGACTTTGCCCAACAATTGTAATGACTTTGCCAACCACTGTTAATCACTTATCCGACCTCTAAAAATGACTTTGCCCAACAATTGTAATGACTTTGCCAACCACTGTTAATCACTTATCCGACCTCTAAAAATGACTTTGCCCAACAATTGTAATGACTTTGCAACCACTGTCAATCACTTATCCGACCTCTAAAAATGACTTTGCCCAACAATTGTAATGACTTTGCCAACCACTGTTAATCACTTATCCGACCTCTAAAAATGACTTTGCCCAACAATTGTAATGACTTTGCAACCACTGTCAATCACTTATCCGACCTCTAAAAATGACTTTGCCCAACAATTGTAATGACTTTGCCAACCACTGTTACAACTTATCCGACCTCTAAAAATGACTTTGCCCAACAATTGTAATGACTTTGCCAACCACTGTAATCACTTATCCGACCTCTAAAATGACTTTGCCCAACAATTGTAATGACTTTGCAACCACTGTCAATCACTTATCCGACCTCTAAAAATGACTTTGCCCAACAATTGTAATGACTTTGCCAACCACTGTTAATCACTTATCCGACCTCTAAAATGACTTTGCCCAACAATTGTAATGACTTTGCCAACCACTGTCAATCACTTATCCGACCTCTAAAAATGACTTTGCCCAACAATTGTATGACTTTGCCAACCACTGTCAATCACTTATCCGACCTCTAAAATGACTTTGCCCAACAATTGTAATGACTTTGCCAACCACTGTCAATCACTTATCCGACCTCTAAAAATGACTTTGCCCAACAATTGTAATGACTTTGCCAACCACTGTTAATCACTTATCCGACCTCTAAAATGACTTTGCCCAACAATTGTAATGACTTTGCCAACCACTGTTAATCACTTATCCGACCTCTAAAAATGACTTTGCCAACAATTGTAATGACTTTGCAAACCACTGTCAATCACTTATCCGACCTCTAAAAATGACTTTGCCCAACAATTGTAATGACTTTGCCAACCACTGTCAATCACTTATCCGACCTCTAAAATGACTTTGCCCAATTGTAATGACTTTGCCAACCACTGTTA
The DNA here is from genome assembly GCA_025491095.1 of Brachionus asplanchnoidis. Taxonomy (NCBI): domain Eukaryota; kingdom Metazoa; phylum Rotifera; class Eurotatoria; order Ploima; family Brachionidae; genus Brachionus; species Brachionus asplanchnoidis. The sequence continues at coordinate 15,723 of JAILYF010000270.1, forward strand.
ATCACTTATCCGACCTCTAAAAATGACTTTGCCCAACAATTGTAATGACTTTGCCAACCACTGTCAATCACTTATCCGACCTCTAAAAATGACTTTGCCCAACAATTGTAATGACTTTGCCAACCACTGTCAATCACTTATCCGACCTCTAAAAATGACTTTGCCCAACAATTGTAATGACTTTGCCAACCACTGTCAATCACTTATCCGACCTCTAAAATGACTTTGCCCAACAATTGTAATGACTTTGCCAACCACTGTTAATCACTTATCCGACTTCTAAAAATGACTTTGCCCAACAATTGTAATGACTTTGCAACCACTGTCAATCACTTATCCGACCTCTAAAAATGACTTTGCCCAACAATTGTAATGACTTTGCAACCACTGTCAATCACTTATCCGACCTCTAAAAATGACTTTGCCCAACAATTGTAATGACTTTGCCAACCACTGTTAATCACTTATCCGACCTCTAAAAATGACTTTGCCAATTGTAATGACTTTGCCAACCACTGTCAATCACTTATCCGACCTCTAAAATGACTTTGCCCAACAATTGTAATGACTTTGCCAACCACTGTTAATCACTTATCCGACCTCTAAAAATGACTTTGCTTAACAATTGTAATGACTTTGCCAACCACTGTTAATCACTTATCCGACCTCTAAAAATGACTTTGCCCAACAATTGTAATGACTTTGCCAACCACTGTTAATCACTTATCCGACCTCTAAAAATGACTTTGCCCAACAATTGTAATGACTTTGCCAACCACTGTCAATCACTTATCCGACCTCTAAAATGACTTTGCCCAACAATTGTAATGACTTTGCCAACCACTGTTAATCACTTATCCGACCTCTAAAAATGACTTTGCCCAACAATTGTAATGACTTTGCAACCACTGTCAATCACTTATCCGACCTCTAAAATGACTTTGCCCAACATTGTAATGACTTTGCCAACCACTGTTAATCACTTATCCGACCTCTAAAAATGACTTTGCCCAACAATTGTAATGACTTTGCCAACCACTGTAATCACTTATCCGACCTCTAAAAATGACTTTGCCCACAATTGTAATGACTTTGCAACCACTGTCAATCACTTATCCGACCTCTAAAAATGACTTTGCCCAACAATTGTAATGACTTTGCCAACCACTGTTAATCACTTATCCGACCTCTAAAATGACTTTGCAACAATTGTAATGACTTTGCCAACCACTGTTAATCACTTATCCGAACTCTAAAAATGACTTTGCCCACAATTGTAATGACTTTGCCAACCACTGTCAATCACTTATCCGACCTCTAAAAATGACTTTGCCCAACAATTGTAATGACTTTGCAAACCACTGTCAATCACTTATCCGACCTCTAAAAATGACTTTGCCCAACAATTGTAATGACTTTGCCAACCACTGTTAATCACTTATCCGACCTCTAAAAATGACTTTGCCAACAATTGTAATGACTTTGCCAACCACTGTCAATCACTTATCCGACCTCTAAAAATGACTTTGCCCAACAATTGTAATGACTTTGCCAACCACTGTTAATCACTTATCCGACCTCTAAAATGACTTTGCCCAACAATTGTAATGACTTTGCCACCACTGTTAATCACTTATCCGACTCTAAAATGACTTTGCCCAACAATTGTAATGACTTTGCAAACCACTGTCAATCACTTATCCGACCTCTAAAATGACTTTGCTTAACAATTGTAATGACTTTGCCAACCACTGTTAATCACTTATCCGACCTCTAAAATGACTTTGCCCAAAATTGTAATGACTTTGCCAACCACTGTTAATCACTTATCCGACCTCTAAAAATGACTTTGCCCAACAATTGTAATGACTTTGCCAACCACTGTTAATCACTTATCCGACCTCTAAAAATGACTTTGCCCAACAATTGTAATGACTTTGCCAACCACTGTCAATCACTTATCGACCTCTAAAATGACTTTGCCCAATTGTAATGACTTTGCAACCACTGTTAATCACTTATCCGACCTCTAAAAATGACTTTGCCCAACATTGTAATGACTTTGCCAAACACTGTTAATCACTTATCCGACCTTAAAAATGACTTTGCCCAACAATTGTAATGACTTTGCCAACCACTGTTAATCACTTATCCGACTCTAAAAATGACTTTGCCAACAATTGTAATGACTTTGCAAACCACTGTCAATCACTTATCCGACCTCTAAAAATGACTTTGCCCAACAATTGTAATGACTTTGCCAACCACTGTTAATCACTTATCCGACTTCTAAAAATGACTTTGCTCCAACAATTGTAATGACTTTGCAAACCACTGTCAATCACTTATCCGACCTCTAAAAATGACTTTGCCCAACAATTGTAATGACTTTGCCAACCACTGTTAATCACTTATCCGACCTCTAAAATGCTTTGCTTAACAATTGTAATGACTTTGCCAACCACTGTTAATCACTTATCCGACCTTAAAAATGACTTTGCCCAACATTGTAATGACTTTCAAACCACTGTCAATCACTTATCCGACCTCTAAAAATGACTTTGCCCAACAATTGTAATGACTTTGCAACCACTGTCAATCACTTATCCGACCTCTAAAATGACTTTGCCCAACAATTGTAATGACTTTGCCAACCACTGTTAATCACTTATCCGACCTCTAAAAATGACTTTGCCCAACATTGTAATGACTTTGCCAACCACTGTCAATCACTTATCCGACCTCTAAAATGATTTGCCCAACAATTGTAATGACTTTGCCAACCACTGTTAATCACTTATCCGACCTCTAAAAATGACTTTGCTTAACAATTGTAAGGACTTTGCCAAACCACTGTTAATCACTTATCCGACTTCAAAAAATGACTTTGCCCAACAATTGTAATGACTTTGCAAACCACTGTCAATCACTTATCCGACCTCTAAAGATGACTTTGCTTAACAATTGTAATGACTTTGCCAACCACTGTTAATCACTTATACGACCCCTTAAAATGACTTTGCCCAATATTGTAATTACTTTGCCAACCACTGTTAATCACTTATCCGACTTCTAAAAATGACTTTGCCCAACAATTGTAATGACTTTGCCAACCACTGTTAATTACTTATCCGACTTCTAAAAATGACTTGGCTCAACAATTGTAATGACTTTGCAAACCACTGTCAATCACTTATCCAACCTCTAAAAATGACTTTGCCCATCAATTGTAATGACTTTGCCAACCACTGTTAATCACTTATCCGACTTCTAAAAATGACTTTGCCCAACAATTGTAATTACTTTGCCAAACACTGTTAATCACTTATCCGACTTCTAAAAATGACTTTGCCCAACAATTGTAATGACTTTGCCAACCACTGTTAATTACTTATCCGACATCTAAAAATGACTTTGCTCAACAATTGTAATGACTTTGCAAACCACTGTCAATCACTTATCCGACCTCTAAAAATGACTTTGCTTAACAATTGTAATGACTTTGCCAACCACTGTTAATTACTTATCCGACTTCTAAAAATGACTTTGCTCAACAATTGTAATGACTTTGCAAACCACTGTCAATCACTTATCCGACCTCTAAAAATGACTTTGCCCAACAATTGTAATGACTTTGCCAACCACTGTTAATCACTTATCCGACCTCTAAAAATGACTTTGCTTAACAATTGTAATGACTTTGCAAACCACTGTCAATCACTTATCCGACCTCTAAAATTGACTTGCCTCACAATTGTAATGACTTGCAAACCACTGTCAATCACTTATCCGACCTCTAAAAATGACTTTGCCCACAATTGTAATGACTTTGCAGACCACTGTCAATCACTTATCCGACCTCTAAAAATGACTTTGCCCAAAATTGTAATGACTTTGCCAACCACTGTAAATCACTTATCGACTTCTAAAAATGACTTTGCCCAACAATTGAAATGACTTTGCCAACCACTGTCAATCACTTATCCGACCTCTAAAAATGATTTTGCCCAACATTGTAATGACTTTGCCAACCACTGTTATCACTTATCCGACCTCTAAAAATGACTTTGCTTAACAATTGTAATGACTTTTGCCGACCACTGTTAATCACTTATCCGACTTCAAAAAATGACTTTGCCAACAATTGTAATGACTTTGCAAACCACTGTCAATCACCTTATCCGACCTCTAAAGATGACTTTGCTTAACAATTGTAATGACTTTGGCCAACCACTGTTAATCACTTATACGACCCCTTAAAATGACTTTGCCCAATAATTGTAATTACTTTGCCAAACCACTGTTAATCACTTATTCCGACTTCTAAAAATGACTTTGCCCAACAATTGTAATGAATTTGCCAACCACTGTTAATTACTTATCCGACTTCTAAAAATGACTTGGCTCAACAATTGTAATGACTTTGCAAACCAACTGTCAATCACTTATCCGAACCTCTAAAAATGACTTTGCCCAACAATTGTAATGACTTTGCCAACCACTGTTAATCACTTATCCGACTTCTAAAAATGACTTTGCCCAACAATTGTATTACTTTGCCAAACACTGTTAATCACTTATCCGACTTCTAAAAATGACTTTGCCCAACAATTGTAATGACTTTGCCAACCACTGTTAATTACTTATCCGACATCTAAAAATGACTTTGCTCAACAATTGTAATGACTTTGCAAACCACTGTCAATCACTTATCCGACCTCTAAAAATGACTTTGCTTAACAATTGTAATGACTTTGCCAACCACTTAATATCATTATCCGACCTTCTAAAAATGACTTTGCTCAACAATTGTAATGACTTTGCAACCACTGTAATCACTTATCCGACTTCTAAAAATGACTTTGCCCAACAATTGTAATGACTTTGCCAACACTGTTCACTTATCCGACCTCTAAAATGACTTTGCCCAACAATGTAATGACTTTGCCAACCACTGTTAATACTTATCCGACACTAAAAATGACTTTGCTCAACAATTGTAATGACTTTGCAACCACTGTCAATCACTTATCCGACCTCTAAAAATGACTTTGCTTAACAATTGTAATGACTTTGCCAACCACTGTTAATCACTTATCCGACCTTCTAAAATGACTTTGCCCAACAATTGTAATGACTTTGCAAACCACTGTCAATCACTTATCCGACCTCTAAAAATGACTTTGCCCAACAATTGTAATGACTTTGCCAACCACTGTTAATCACTTATCCGACCTCTAAAATGACTTTGCCCAACAATTGTAATGACTTTGCAACCACTGTCAATCACTTATCCGACCTCTAAAATGACTTTGCTTAACCAATGTAATGACTTTGCAAACCACTGTCATCCTTATCCGACCTTCTAAAATTGACTTTGGCTCAACAATTGTAAGACTTTGCAAACACCTGTCAATCACTTATCCGACTCTAAAAATGACTTTGCCCAACAATTGTAATGACTTTGCCGACCACTGTCAATCACTTATCCGACCTCTAAAATGACTTTTGCCCAAAAATTGTAATGACTTGCCAACCACTGTAAATCACTTATCCGACTTCTAAAAATGACTTTGCCCAACAATTGAAATGACTTTGCCAACCACTGTCAATCACTTATCCGACCTCTAAAAATGATTTTGCCCAACAATTGTAATGACTTTGCCAACCACTGTTAATCACTTATCCGACCTCTAAAAATGACTTTGCTTAACAATTGTAATGACTTTGCCGACCACTGTTAATCACTTATCCGACTTCAAAAAATGACTTTGCCCAACAATTGTAATTACTTTGCCAAACACTGTTAATCACTTATCCGACTTCTAAAAATGACTTTGCCCAACAATGTAATGACTTTGCCAACCACTGTTAATTACTTATCCGACATCTAAAAATGACTTTGCTCAACAATTGTAATGACTTTGCAAACCACTGTCAATCACTTATCCGACCTCTAAAAATGACTTGCTTAACAATTGTAATGACTTTGCCAACCACTAATAATCACTTATCCGACCTCTAAAAATGACTTTGCTCAACAATTGTAATGACTTTGCAAACCACTGGTCAATCACTTATCCGACCCTCTAAAAATGACTTTGCCCAACAATTGTAATGACTTTGCCAACCACTGTTAATCACTTATCCGACTTCTAAAAATGACTTTGCCCAACAATTGTAATTACTTTGCCAAACACTGTTAATCACTTATCCGACTTCTAAAAATGACTTTGCCCAACAATTGTAATGACTTTGCCAACCACTGTTAATTACTTATCCGACATCTAAAAATGACTTTGCTCAACAATTGTAATGACTTTGCAAACCACTGTCAATCACTTATCCGACCTCTAAAAATGACTTTGCTTAACAATTGTAATGACTTTGCCAACCACTAATAATCACTTATCCGACCTCTAAAATGACTTTGCTCAACAATTGTAATGACTTTGCAAACCACTGTCAATCACTTATCCGACCTCTAAAAATGACTTTGCCCAACAATTGTAATGACTTTGCCAACCACTGTTAATCACTTATCCGACCTCTCAAAATGACTTTGCTTAACAATTGTAATGACTTTGCAAACCACTGTCAATCACTTATTCGACCTCTAAAATTGACTTTGCTCAACAATTGTAATGACTTTGCAAACCACTGTCAATCACTTATCCGACCTCTAAAAATGACTTTGCCCAAAAATTGTAATGACTTTGCCAACCACTGTAAATCACTTATCCGACTTCTAAAAATGACTTGCCCAACAATTGTAATGACTTTGCAAACCACTGTCAATCACTTATCCGACCTCTAAAAATGACTTTGCTTAACAATTGTAATGACTTTGCAAACCACTGTCAATCACTTATCCGACCTCTAAAATTAACTTATGCCCAACAATTGTAATGACTTTGCCAACCACTGTTAATCACTTATCCGACCTCTAAAAATGACTTTGCTTAACAATTGTAATGACTTTGCCAACCACTGTCAATCACTTATCCGACCTCTAAAATGATTTTGCCCAACAATTGTAATGACTTTGCCAACCACTGTTAATCACTTATCCGACCTCTAAAAATGACTTTGCCCGACAATTGTAATGACTTTGCAAACCACTGTCAATCACTTATCCTACCTCTAAAAATGATTTTGCCCAACAACTGTAATGACTTTGCCAACCACTGTTAATCACTTATCCGACTTCTAAATATGACTTTGCCCAACAATTGTAATTACTTTTCAAACCACTGTCAACCACTTATCCGACCTCTAAAAATGACTTTGCCCAACAATTGTAATGACTTTGCCTACCACTGTTAATCACTTATCCGACCTCTAAAAATGACTTTGCCGAACAATTGTAATGACTTTGCAAACCACTGTCAATCACTTATCCGACCTCTAAAATGACATGGCCCAACAATTGTTATGACTTTGCCAACCACTGTTAATAACTTATCCGACCTCTAAAAATGACTTTACCCAAAAAATTGTAATGACTTTGCCAACCACTGTTAATCACTTATCCGACCTCTAAAATGACTTTGCCCAACAATTGTAATGACTTTGCGAACCACTGTCAATCACTTATCCGACCTCTAAAAATGACTTTGCCCAACAATTGTAATGACTTTGCCAAACACTGTTAATCTCTTATCCGACCTCTAAAAATGACTTTGCCGTACAATTGTAATGACTTTGCAAACCACTGTCCAATCACTTATCCGACCTCTAAAAATGACTTTGCCCAACAATTGTAATGACTTTGCCAACCACTGTTAATAACTCATCCGACCTATAAAAATGACTTTGCTTAACAATTTGTAATGACTTGCCAACCATTGTTAATCACTTATCCGACCTCTAAAAATGACTTTGCCCGACAATTGTATTCACTTTTCAAACCACTGTCAATCACTTATCCGACCTCTAAAAAATGACTTTGCCCAACAATTGTAATGACTTTGCCAACCACTGTTAATCACTTATCCGACCTCTCAAAATGACCTTTGCCCAACAATTGTAATGACTTTGCAAACCACTGTCAATCACGTTATCCGACCTCTAGAAATGACTTTGCCCAACAATTGTAATGAACTTTGCCAACCACTGTTAATCACTTATATCCGACCTCTCAAAATGACTTTGCCCAACAATTGTAATGACTTTTGCAAACCACTGTCAATCACTTATTCCGACCTCTAAAAATGACTTTGCCCAACAATTGTAAATGACTTTGCCGACCACTGTCAATCACTTATCCGACCTCTAAAATGACTTTGCCCAACAATTGTAATGACTTTGCCAACCACTGTTAATCACTTATCCGACTTCTAAAAATGACTTTGCCCAACAATTGTATGACTTTGCAAACCACTGTCAATCACTTATCCGACCTCTAAAAATGACTTTGCTTAACAATTGTAATGACTTTGCCAACCACTGTCAATCATTATCCGACCTCTAAAATTGACTTTGCCCCACATTGTAATGACTTTGCCAACCACTGTTAATCACTTATCCGACCTCTAAAAATGGACTTTGCCTTAACAATTGTAATGACTTTGCCAACCACTGTCAATCACTTATCCGAACATCTAAAAAGGATTTTGCCCAACAATTGTAATGACTTTGCCAACCACTGTTAATCACTTATCAGACCTCTAAAAAGACTTTGCCGAACAATTGTAATGACTTTGCAAACCACCTGTCAATCCACTTATCCGACCTCTAAAATGATTTTGCCCAACAATTGTAATGACTTTGCCAACCACTGTTAATCACTATCCGACTTCTAAATATGACTTTGCCCAACAATTGTAATTACTTTTCAAACCACTGTTCAACCACTTATCCGACCTCTAAAAATGACTTTGCCCAACAATTGTAATGACCTTTGCCTACCACGGTCAATCACTTATCCGACCTCTAAAAATGACTTTGCCGAACAATTGTAATGACTTTGCAAACCACTGTCAATCACTTATCCGACCTCTAAAAAATGACATTGCCCAACAATTGTTATGACTTTGCCAACCACTGTTAATAACTTATCCGACCTCTAAAATGACTTTACCCAAAAATTGTAATGACTTTGCCAACCACTGTTAATCACTTATCCGACCTCTAAAAATGACTTTGCCCAACAATTGTAATGACTTTGCGAAACCATTGTCAATCACTTACCGACCTCTAAAAATGACTTTGCCCAACAATTGTAATGACTTTGCCAAACACTGTTAATCTCTTATCCGACCTCTAAAATGACTTTGCCCGACAATTGTAATGACTTTGCAAACCACTGTCAATCACTTATCCGACCTCTAAAATGACTTTGCCCAACAATTGTAATGACTTTGCCACCACTAATAATCACTTATCCGACCTCTAAAATGACTTTGCCCGACAATTGTATTCACTTTTCAAACCACTGTCAATCACTATCCGACCTCTAAAAATGACTATGCCCAACAATTGTAATGACTTTGCCAACCACTGTTAATCACTTATCCGACCTCTCAAAATGACTTTGCTTAACAATTGTAATGACTTTGCCAACCACTGTTAATCACTTATCCGACTTCTAAAAATGACTTTGCCCAACAATTGTAATGACTTTGCAAACCACTGTCAATCACTTATCCGACCTCTAAAAATGACTTTGCCCAACAATTGTAATGACTTTGCTAACCACTGTTAATCACTTATCCGACCTCTAAAAATGACTTTGCCGAACAATTGTAATGACTTTGCAAACCACTGTCAATCACTTATCCGACCTCTAAAAATGACTTTGCCCAACAATTGTAATGTCTTGCCAACCACTGTTAATAACTTATCCGACCTCTAAAAATGACTTTTCCGAACAATTGTAATATCTTTGCATTCCACTGTCAATCACTTATCCGACCTCTAAAAATGACTTTGCCCAACAATTGTAATGACTTTGCAAACCACTGTCAATCAATTATCCGACCTCTAAAAATGACTTTGCCCAACAATTGTAATGACTTTGCCAACCACTGTTAATCACTTATCCGACTTCTAAAAATGACTTTTCCGAATAATTTTAATGACTTTGCAAACCACTGTTAATTACTTATGCGACTTCTAAAAATGACTTTGCCCAACAATTGTAATGACTTTTCAAACCACTGTCAATCAATTATCCGACCTCTAAAAATGACTTTGCCCAACAATTGTAATGACTTTGCCAACCACTGTTAATCACTTATCCGACTTCTAAAAATGACTTTTCCGAATAATTGTAATGACTTTGCCAACCACTGTTAATCACTTATCCGACCTCTAGAAATGAATTTGCCATACAATTGTAATGACTATGCAACCACTGTCAATTACTTATACGACCTCTAAAAATGACTTTGCCCAACAATTGTAATGTCTTTTCAAACCACTGTCAATCACTTATCCGACCTCTAAAAATGACTTTGCCCAACAATTGTAATGACTTTGCAAACCACTGTCAATCACTTATCCGACCTCTAAAAATGTCTTTGCCCAACAATTGTAATGACTTTGCCAACCACTGTTAATCACTTATCCGACCTCTAAAAATGATTTTGCCCAACAATTGTAATGACTTTGCCAACCACTGTTAATCACTTATCCGACCTCTAAAAATGACTTTGCTTAACAATTGTAATGACTTTGCCAACCACTGTTAATCACTTACCCGACTTCTAAAAATGACTTTTCCGAATAATTTTAATGACTTTGCAAACCACTGTTAATTACTTATGCGACTTCTAAAAATGACTTTGCCCAACAATTGTAATGACTTTTCAAACCACTGTCAATCAATTATCCGACCTCTAAAAATGACTTTGCCCAACAATTGTAATGACTTTGCCAACCACTGTTAATCACTTATCCGACTTCTAAAAATGACTTTTCCGAATAATTGTAATGACTTTGCCAACCACTGTTAATCACTTATCCGACCTCTAGAAATGAATTTGCCATACAATTGTAATGACTATGCAAACCACTGTCAATTACTTATACGACCTCTAAAAATGACTTTGCCCAACAATTGTAATGTCTTTTCAAACCACTGTCAATCACTTATCCGACCTCTAAAAATGACTTTGCTTAACAATTGTAATGACTTTGCCTACCACTGTTAATCACTTATCCGACCCCTAAAAATGACTTTGCCCAATAATTGTAATGACTTTGCCAACCACTGTTAATCACTTATCCGACTTCTAAAAATGACTTTGCCCAACAATTGTAATGACTTTGCAAACCACTGTCAATCACTTATCTGACCCTTAAAAATGGCTTTGCTTAACAATTTTAATGACTTTGCCAACCACTGTCAATCACTTATCCGACCTCTAAAAATGACTTTGCCCAACAATTGTAATGACTATGCCAACCACTGTTAATTACTTATCCGACTTCTAAAAATGACTTTGCTCAATAATTGTAATGACTTTGCAAACCACTGTCAATCACTTATCCGACCTCTAAAAATGACTTTGCCCAACAATTGTAATGACTTTGCCAACCACTGTTAATCACTTATCCGACTTCTAAAAATGACTTTTCCGAATAATTTTAATGACTTTGCAAACCACTGTTAATTACTTATGCGACTTCTAAAAATGACTTTGCCCACAATTGTAATGACTTTTCAAACCACTGTCAATCAATTATCCGACCTCTAAAAATGACTTTGCCCAACATTGTAATGACTTTGCCAACCACTGTTAATCACTTATCCGACTTCTAAAAATGACTTTTCCGAATAATTGTAATGACTTTGCCAACCACTGTTAATCACTTATCCGACCTCTAGAAATGAATTTGCCATACAATTGTAATGACTATGCAAACCACTGTCAATTACTTATACGACCTCTAAAAATGACTTTGCCCAACAATTGTAATGTCTTTTCAAACCACTGTCAATCACTTATCCGACCTCTAAAAATGACTTTGCCCAACAATTGTAATGACTTTGCAAACCACTGTCAATCACTTATCCGACCTCTAAAAATGTCTTTGCCCAACAATTGTAATGACTTTGCCAACCACTGTTAATCACTTATCCGACCTCTAAAAATGATTTTGCCCAACAATTGTAATGACTTTGCCAACCACTGTTAATCACTTATCCGACCTCTAAAAATGACTTTGCTTAACAATTGTAATGACTTTGGCCAACCACTGTTAATCACTTACCCGACTTCAAAAAATGACTTTGCCCAACAATTGTAATGACTTTGCAAACCACTGTCAATCACTTATCCGACCTCTAAAAATGACTTTGCTTAACAATTGTAATGACTTTGCCTACCACTGTTAATCACTTATCCGACCCCTAAAAATGACTTTGCCCAATAATTGTAATGACTTTGCCAACCACTGTTAATCACTTATCCGACTTCTAAAAATGACTTTGCCCAACAATTGTAATGACTTTGCAAACCACTGTCAATCACTTATCTGACCCTTAAAAATGGCTTTGCTTAACAATTTTAATGACTTTGCCAACCACTGTCAATCACTTATCCGACCTCTAAAAATGACTTTGCCCAACAATTGTAATGACTATGCCAACCACTGTTAATTACTTATCCGACTTCTAAAAATGACTTTGCTCAACAATTGTAATGACTTTGCAAACCACTGTCAATCACTTATCCGACCTCTAAAAATGACTTTGCCCAACAATTGTAATGACTTTGCCGACCACTGTCAATCACTTATCCGACCTCTAAAAATGACTTTGCCCAACAATTGTAATGACTTTGCAAACCACTGTCAATCACTTACCCGACTTCAAAAATGACTTTGCCCAACAATTGTAATGACTTTGCAAACCACTGTCAATCACTTATCCGACCTCTAAAAATGACTTTGCTTAACAATTGTAATGACTTTGCCTACCACTGTTAATCACTTATCCGACCCCTAAAAATGACTTTGCCCAATAATTGTAATGACTTTGCCAACCACTGTTAATCACTTATCCGACTTCTAAAAATGACTTTGCCCAACAATTGTAATGACTTTGCAAACCACTGTCAATCACTTATCCGACCTCTAAAAATGACTTTGCTTAACAATTGTAATGACTTTGCTAACCACTGACAATCACTTTTCCGACCTCTAAAATTGACTTTGCCCAACAATTGTAATGACTTTGCCAACCACTGTTAATCACTTATCCGACCTCTAAAAATGACTTTGCTTAACAATTGTAATGACTTTGCCAACCACTGTCAATCACTTATCCGACCTCTAAAAATGATTTTGCCCAACAATTGTAATGACTTTGCCAACCACTGTTAATCACTTATCCGACCTCTCAAAATGACTTGCTTAACAATTGTAATGCTTTTGCCAGCCACTGTCAATCACTTATCCGACCTCTAAAAATGATTTGCCCAACAATTGTAATGACTTTGCCAACCACTGTTAATCACTTATCCGACTTCTAAATATGACTTTGCCCAACAATTGTAATGACTTTTCAAACCACTGTCAATCACTTATCCGACCTCTAAAAATGACTTTGCTTAACAATTGTAATGACTTTGCCAACCACTGTTAATCACTTACCCGACTTTCAAAAAATGACTTTGCCCAACAATTGTAATGACTTTGCAAACCACTGTCAATCACTTATCCGACCTCTAAAAATGACTTTGCTTAACAATTGTAATGACTTTGCCTACCACTGTTAATCACTTATCCGACCCCTAAAAATGACTTTGCCCAATAATTGTAATGACTTTGCCAACCACTGTTAATCACTTATCCGACTTCTAAAAATGACTTTGCCCAACAATTGTAATGACTTTGCAAACCACTGTCAATCACTTATCTGACCCTTAAAAATGGCTTTGCTTAACAATTTTAATGACTTTGCCAACCACTGTCAATCACTTATCCGACCTCTAAAAATGACTTTGCCCAACAATTGTAATGACTATGCCAACCACTGTTAATTACTTATCCGACTTCTAAAAATGACTTTGCTCAACAATTGTAATGACTTTGCAAACCACTGTCAATCACTTATCCGACCTCTAAAAATGACTTTGCCCAACAATTGTAATGACTTTGCCGACCACTGTCAATCACTTATCCGACCTCTAAAAATGACTTTGCCCAACAATTGTAATGACTTTGCAAACCACTGTCAATCACTTACCCGACTTCAAAAAATGACTTTGCCCAACAATTGTAATGACTTTGCAAACCACTGTCAATCACTTATCCGACCTCTAAAAATGACTTTGCTTAACAATTGTAATGACTTTGCCTACCACTGTTAATCACTTATCCGACCCCTAAAAATGACTTTGCCCAATAATTGTAATGACTTTGCCAACCACTGTTAATCACTTATCCGACTTCTAAAAATGACTTTGCCCAACAATTGTAATGACTTTGCAAACCACTGTCAATCACTTATCCGACCTCTAAAAATGACTTTGCTTAACAATTGTAATGACTTTGCTAACCACTGACAATCACTTTTCCGACCTCTAAATTGACTTTGCCCAACAATTGTAATGACTTTGCCAACCACTGTTAATCACTTATCCGACCTCTAAAAATGACTTTGCTTAACAATTGTAATGACTTTGCCAACCACTGTCAATCACTTATCCGACCTCTAAAAATGATTTTGCCCAACAATTGTAATGACTTTGCCAACCACTGTTAATCACTTATCCGACCTCTCAAAATGACTTTGCTTAACAATTGTAATGCTTTTGCCAGCCACTGTCAATCACTTATCCGACCTCTAAAAATGATTTTGCCCAACAATTGTAATGACTTTGCCAACCACTGTTAATCACTTATCCGACTTCTAAATATGACTTTGCCCAACAATTGTAATGACTTTTCAAACCACTGTCAATCACTTATCCGACCTCTAAAAATGACTTTGCCCAACAATTGTAATGACTTTGCCAACCACTGTTAATCACTTATCCGACCTCTAAAAATGACTTTGCCGAACAATTGTAATGACTTTGCCAACCACTGTTAATCACTTATCCGACCTCTAAAAATGACTTTGCCGAACAATTGTTATGACTTTGCCAACCACTGTTAATAACTTATCCGACCTCTAAAAATGACTTTACCCAAAAAATTGTAATGACTTTGCCAACCACTGTTAATCACTTATCCGACCTCTAAAAATGACTTTGCCCAACAATTGTAATGACTTTGCGAACCACTGTCAATCACTTATCCGACCTCTAAAAATGACTTTGCCCAACAATTGAAATGACTTTGCCAAACACTGTTAATCTCTTATCCGACCTCTAAAATGACTTTGCCGTACAATTGTAATGACTTTGCAAACCACTGTCAATCACTTATCCGACCTCTAAAAATGACTTTGCCCAACAATTGTAATGACTTTGCCAACCACTGTTAATAACTTATCCGACCTCTAAAAATGATTTTGCCCAACAATTGTAATGACTTGCCAACCACTGTTAATCACTTATCCGACCTCTCAAAATGACTTTGCTTAACAATTGTAATGCTTTTGCCAACCACTGTCAATCACTTATCCGACCTCTAAAAATGATTTTGCCCAACAATTGTAATGACTTTGCCAACCACTGTTAATCACTTATCCGACTTCTAAATATGACTTTGCCCAACAATTGTAATGACTTTTCAAACCACTGTCAAACACTTATCCGACCTCTAAAAATGACTTTGCCCAACAATTGTAATGACTTTGCCAACCACTGTTAATCACTTATCCGACCTCTAAAAATGACTTTGCCGTACAATTGTAATGACTTTGCAAACCACTGTCAATCACTTATCCGACCTCTAAAAATGACTTTGCCCAACAATTGTAATGACTTTGCCAACCACTGTTAATCACTTATCCGACCTCTAGAAATGAATTGCCATACAATTGTAATGACTATGCAAACCACTGTCAATTACTTATACGACCTCTAAAAATGACTTTGCCCAACAATTGTAATGTCTTTTCAAACCACTGTCAATCACTTATCCGACCTCTAAAAATGACTTTGCCCAACAATTGTAATGACTTTGCAAACCACTGTCAATCACTTATCCGACCTCTAAAAATGTCTTTGCCCAACAATTGTAATGACTTTGCCAACCACTGTTAATCACTTATCCGACCTCTAAAAATGATTTTGCCCAACAATTGTAATGACTTTGCCAACCACTGTTAATCACTTATCCGACCTCTAAAAATGACTTTGCTTAACAATTGTAATGACTTTGCCAACCACTGTTAATCACTTACCCGACTTCAAAAATGACTTTGCCAACAATTGTAATGACTTTGCAAACCACTGTCAATCACTTATCCGACCTCTAAAAATGACTTTGCTTAACAATTGTAATGACTTTGCCTACCACTGTTAATCACTTATCCGACCCCTAAAAATGACTTTGCCCAATAATTGTAATGACTTTGCCAACCACTGTTAATCACTTATCCGACTTCTAAAAATGACTTTGCCCAACAATTGTAATGACTTTGCAAACCACTGTCAATCACTTATCTGACCCTTAAAAATGGCTTTGCTTAACAATTTTAATGACTTTGCCAACCACTGTCAATCACTTATCCGACCTCTAAAAATGACTTTGCCCAACAATTGTAATGACTATGCCAACCACTGTTAATTACTTATCCGACTTCTAAAAATGACTTTGCTCAACAATTGTAATGACTTTGCAAACCACTGTCAATCACTTATCCGACCTCTAAAAATGACTTTGCCCAACAATTGTAATGACTTTGCCGACCACTGTCAATCACTTATCCGACCTCTAAAAATGACTTTGCCCAACAATTGTAATGACTTTGCAAACCACTGTCAATCACTTACCCGACTTCAAAAAATGACTTTGCCCAACAATTGTAATGACTTTGCAAACCACTGTCAATCACTTATCCGACCTCTAAAAATGACTTTGCTTAACAATTGTAATGACTTTGCCTACCACTGTTAATCACTTATCCGACCCCTAAAATGACTTTGCCCAATAATTGTAATGACTTTGCCAACCACTGTTAATCACTTATCCGACTTCTAAAAATGACTTTGCCCAACAATTGTAATGACTTTGCAAACCACTGTCAATCACTTATCCGACCTCTAAAAATGACTTTGCTTAACAATTGTAATGACTTTGCTAACCACTGACAATCATTTTTCCGACCTCTAAAATTGACTTTGCCCAACAATTGTAATGACTTTGCCAACCACTGTTAATCACTTTATCCGACCTCTAAAAATGACTTTGCTTAACAATTGTAATGACTTTGCCAACCACTGTCAATCACTTATCCGACCTCTAAAAATGATTTTGCCCAACAATTGTAATGACTTTGCCAACCACTGTTAATCACTTATCCGACCTCTCAAAATGACTTTGCTTAACAATTGTAATGCTTTTGCCAGCCACTGTCAATCACTTATCCGACCTCTAAAAATGATTTTGCCAACAATTGTAATGACTTTGCCAACCACTGTTAATCACTTATCCGACTTCTAAATATGACTTTGCCCAACAATTGTACTGACTTTTCAAACCACTGTCAATCACTTATCCGACCTCTAAAAATGACTTTGCCGAACAATTGTAATGACTTTGCCAACCACTGTTAATCACTTATCCGACCTCTAAAATGACTTTGCTTAACAATTGTAATGTACTTTGCAAACCACTGTTAATCACTTATCCGACCTCTAAAAATGACTTTGCCGAACAATTGTTATGACTTTGCCAACCACTGTTAATAACTTATCCGACCTCTAAAAATGACTTTACCCAAAAAATTGTAATGACTTTGCCAACCACTGTTAATCACTTATCCGACCTCTAAAAATGACTTTGCCCAACAATTGTAATGACTTTGCGAACCACTGTCAATCACTTATCCGACCTCTAAAAATGACTTTGCCCAACAATTGAAATGACTTTGCCAAACACTGTTAATCTCTTATCCGACCTCTAAAAATGACTTTGCCGTACAATTGTAATGACTTTGCAAACCACTGTCAATCACTTATCCGACCTCTAAAAATGACTTTGCCCAACAATTGTAATGACTTTGCCAACCACTGTTAATAACTTATCCGACCTCTAAAAATGATTTTGCCCAACAATTGTAATGACTTTGCCAACCACTGTTAATCACTTATCCGACCTCTCAAAATGACTTTGCTTAACAATTGTAATGCTTTTGCCAACCACTGTCAATCACTTATCCGACCTCTAAAAATGATTTTGCCCAACAATTGTAATGACTTTGCCAACCACTGTTAATCACTTATCCGACTTCTAAATATGACTTTGCCCAACAATTGTAATGACTTTTCAAAACCACTGTCAAACACTTATCCGACCTCTAAAAATGACTTTGCCCAACAATTGTAATGACTTTGCCAACCACTGTTAATCACTTATCCGACCTCTAAAAATGACTTTGCCGAACAATTGTAATGACTTTGCAAACCACTGTCAATCACTTATCCGACCTCTAAAAATGACTTTGCCTAACAATTGTTATGACTTTGCCAACCACTGTTAATAACTTATCCGACCTCTAAAAATGACTTCACCCAAAAATTGTAATGACTTTGCCAACCACTGTTAATCACTTATCCGACCTCTAAAAATGACTTTGCCCAACAATTGTAATGACTTTGCGAACCACTGTCAATCACTTATCCGACCTCTAAAAATGACTTTGCCCAACAATTGAAATGACTTTGCCAAACACTGTTAATCTCTTATCCGACCTCTAAAAATGACTTTGCCGTACAATTGTAATGACTTTGCAAACCACTGTCAATCACTTATCCGACCTCTAAAAATGACTTTGCCCAACAATTGTAATGACTTTGCCAACCACTGTTAATAACTTATCCGACCTCTAAAATGACTTTGCTTAACAATAGTAATGACTTTGCCAACCACTAATAATCGTTATCCGACCTCTAAAAATGACTTTGCCCGACAATTGTTTTCACTATTCAAACCACTGTCAATCACTTATCCGACCTCTAAAAATGACTTTGCCTAACAATTGTAATGACTTTGCAAACCACTGTCAATCACTTATCCGACCTCTAAAAATGATTTGCCCAACAATTGTAATGACTTTGCCAACCACTGTTAATCACTTATCCGACCTCTCAAAATGACTTTGCTTAACAATTGTAATGACTTTGCCAACCACTGTTAATCACTTATCCGACTTCTAAAAATGACTTTGCCCAACAATTGTAATGACTTTGCAAACCACTGTCAATCACTTATCCGACCTCTAAAAATGACTTTGCTTAACAATTGTAATGACTTTGCAAACCACTGTCAATCACTTATCCGACCTCTAAAAATGACTTTGCCCAACAATTGTAATGACTTTGCCAACCACTGTTAATCACTTATCCGACCTCTAAAAATGACTTTGCTTAACAATTGTAATCACTTTGCCAACCACTGTCAATCACTTATCCGACCTCTAAAAATGATTTTGCCCAACAATAGTAATGACTTTGCCAACCACTGTTAATCACTTATCCGACCTCTCAAAATGACTTTGCTTAACAATTGTAATGACTTTGCCAACCACTGTTAATCACTTATCCGACTTCTAAAAATGACTTTGCCCAACAATTGTAATGACTTTGCAACCACTGTCAATCACTTATCCGACCTCTAAAAATGACTTTGCTTAACAATTTTAATGACTTTGCCAACCACTGTTAATCACTTATCCGACCTCTCAAAATGACTTTGCTTAACAATTGTAATGACTTTGCCAACCACTGTTAATCACTTATCCGACTTCTAAAAATGACTTTGCCCAACAATTGTAATGACTTTGCAAACCACTGTCAATCACTTATCCGACCTCTAAAAATGACTTTGCTTAACATTTTAATGACTTTGCCAACCACTGTTAATCACTTATCCGACCTCTAAAAATGACTTTGCCCAACAATTGAATGACTTTGCCAACCACTGTTAATCACTTATCCCCTCTAAAAATGACTTTGCTTAAAATTGTAATCACTTTGCCAACCACTGTCAATCACTTATCCGACCTCTAAAATGATTTGCCCAACAATAGTAATGACTTTGCCAACCACTGTTAATCACTTATCCGACCTCTCAAAATGACTTTGCTTAACAATTGTAATGACTTTGCCAACCACTGTTAATCACTTATCCGACTTCTAAAAATGACTTTGCCCAATAATTGTAATGACTTTGCCAACCACTGTTAATCACTAATCCGACCTCTAAAAATGACTTCGCCCTACAATTGTAATGACTTTGCCAACCACTGTCAATCACTTATCCGACCTCTAAAATTACTTTGCCCAATTGTAATGACTTTGCAAACCACTGTTAATCACTTATCCGACCTCTAAAAATGATTTTGCCCAACAATTGTAATGACTTTGCCAACCACTGTAATCACTTATCCGACCTCTCAAAATGACTTTGCTTAACAATTGTAATGACTTTGCCAACCACTGTTAATCACTTATCCGACTTCTAAAAATGACTTTGCCCAACAATTGTAATGACTTTGCAAACCACTGTCAATCACTTATCCGACCTCTAAAAATGACTTTGCTTAACAATTTTAATGACTTTGCCAACCACTGTTAATCACTTATCCGACTTCTAAAAATGACTTTGCCCAACAATTGTAATGACTTTGCAAACCACTGTCAATCACTTATCCGACCTCTAAAAATGACTTTGCTAAACAATTTTAATGACTTTGCCAACCACTGTTAATCACTTATCCGACCCCTAAAAATGACTTTGCCCAATAATTGTAATGACTTTGCCAACCACTGTTAATCACTAATCCGACCTCTAAAATGACTTCGCCCTACAATTGTAATGACTTTGCCAACCACTGTCAATCACTTATCCGACCTCTAAAAATTACTTTGCCCAACAATTGTAATGACTTTGCAACCACTGTTAATCACTTATCCGACTTCTAAAAATGACTTTGCTCGACAATTGTAATTACTTTGCAAACCACTGTCAATCACTATCCGACCTCTAAAAATTACTTTGCCCAACAATTGTAATGACTTTGCCGAGCACTGTCAATCACTTATCCGAATCTAAAAATGACTTTGCCAACAATTGTAATGACTTGCCAACCACTGTTAATCACTTATCCGACTCTAAAAATTACTTTGCCCACAATTGTAATGACTTTGCAAACCACTTAATCACTTATCCGACCTCTAAAAATGATTTTGCCCAACAATTGTAATGACTTTGCAACCACTGTTAATCACTTATCCGACCTCTCAAAATGACTTGCTTAACAATGTAATGACTTTGCCAACCACTGTTAATCACTTATCCGACTTCTAAAAATGACTTGCCAACCACTGTTAATCACTTATCCGACCTCTCAAATGACTTTGCTTAACAATTGTAATGACTTTGCCAACCACTGTTAATCACTTATCCGACTTCTAAAAATGACTTTGCCCGACAATTGTATTCACTTTCAACCCACTGTCAATCACTTATCCGACCTCTAAAAATGACTTTGCCCAACATTGTAATGACTTTGCAAACCACTGTCAATCACTATCCGACCTCTAAAAATGACTTTGCCCAACAATTGTAATGACTTTGCCAACCACTGTAATCACTTATGCGACCTCTAAAAATGACTTTGCTTAACAATTGTAATGACTTTGCCAACCACTGTCAATCACTTATCCGACCTCTAAAATGATTTTGCCCAACAATTGTAATACTTTGCCAACCACTGTAATCACTTATCCGACCTCTCAAAATAACTTTGCTTATAATTGTAATGACTTTGCCAACCACTGTTAATCACTTATCCGACTTCTAAAAATGACTTTGCCAACAATTGTAATGACTTTGCAAACCACTGTCAATCACTTATCCGACCTCTAAAAATGACTTGCTTAACAATTTTAATGACTTTGCCAACCACTGTTAATCACTTATCCGACCCTAAAAATGACTTTGCCCAACAATTGTAATGACTTTGCCAACCATTGTTAATCACTATCCGACTTCTAAAAATGACTTTGCTCAAATTGTAATTACTTTGCAAACCACTGTCAATCACTTCCCCTCTAAAAATGACTTTGCCCAACAATTGTAATGACTTTGCCGACCACTGTCAAATCACTTATCCGACTCTAAAAGACTTTGCCCACAATTGTAATGACTTTGCCAGCCACTGTTAATCACTTATCCGACCGCTAAAAATGACTTTGCCCAACAATGTAATGACTTTGCAAACCACTGTCAATCACTTACCCGACCTCTAAAAATGACTTTGCCCAACAATTGTAATGACTTTGCCAACCAATGTTAATAACTTATCCGACCTCTAAAAAATGACTTTGCTTAACAATTGTAATGACTTTGCCAACCACTGTTAATCACTTATCCGACCTCTAAAAATGCTTTGCCCAACAATTGTAATGACTTTGCCAACCACTGTTAATCACTTATCCGATTATAAAAATGATTTGCCCAACTTGTAATGACTTTGCAAACCACTGTCAATCACTTATCCGACCTCGAAAAATGACTTGCTTAACAATTGTAATGCATTTGCCAACCACTGTTAATCACTTATCCGACTTCTAAATATGACTCTGCCCAACAATTGTAATGACTTTTCAAACCACTGTCAATCACTTATCCGACCTCTAAAAATTACTTTGCCCAACAATTGTAATGACTTTGCCAACCACTGTCAATCACTTATCCGACCTAAAAATGACTTTGCCCAACAATTGTAATGACTTTGCCAACCACTGTCAATCACTTACCCCTCTAAAAATGATTTTGTCCAACAATTGTATTCACTTTGCCAACCACTGTTAATCACTAATCCGACCTCTAAAAATGACTTTGCCAAACAATTGTAATGACTTTGCCAAACCACAGTAATCACTTATCCGACCTCTAAAAATGACTTTGCCCAACAATTGTAATGACTTGCCAACCACTGTTAATCACTTATCCGACCTCTAAAAAATGACTTTGCCCAACAATTGTAATGACTTTGCCAACCACTGTTAATCACTAATCCGACCCTCTAAAAATGACTTTGCCAAACAATTGTAATGACTTTGCCAACCACTGTTAATCACTCATCCGACCTCTAAAAATGACTTTGCCCAACAATTGTAATGACTTTGTCAACCACTGTTAATAACTAATCCGACCTCTAAAAATGACTTCGCCTACAATTTAATGCTTTTGCCAACCACTGTTAATCATTTATCCGACCTCTTAAAATGACTTTGCCCAACAATTGTAATGACTTTGCGAACCACTGTCAATCACTTATCCGACCTCTAAAAATGACTTTACCCAACAATTGTAAAGACTTTGCCCAAAAATTGTAATGACTTTGCCAACCACTGTTAATCACTAATCCGACCTCTAAAATGACTCGCCCTACAATTGTAATGACTTTGCCAACCCTGTTAATAACTTATCCGACCTCTAAAAATGACTTTGCCCAACAATTGTAATGACTTTGACACCACTGTTAATCACTCATCCGAACTCTTAAAATGACTTTGCCCAATAATTGTAATGACTTTGCCAACCACAGTCAATCACTTATCCGACCTCTAAAAATGACTTTGCCCAACATTGTAATGACTTTGCCAACCACTGTTAACATTATCCGACCTCTAATATGACTTTGCCTAACAATTGTAATGACTTTGCGAACCACTGTCAATCACTTATCCGACCTCTAAAATGACTTTACCCAACAATTGTAAAGACTTTGCCCAAAAATTGTAATGACTTTGCCAACCACTGTTAATCACTAATCCGACCTCTAAAAATGACTTCGCCCTACAATTGTAATGACTTTGCCAACCACTGTTAATCACTTATCCGACCTCTTAAAATGTCTTTGCCCAACAATTGTAATGACTTTGCCAACCCTGTTAATAACTTATCCGATCTCTAAAAATGACTTTGCCCAACAATTGTAATGACTTTGTCAACCACTGTTAATCACTCATCCGACCTCTTAGATGACTTGCCAATAATTGAAATGACTTTGCCAACCACTGTTAATCACTTATCCGACCTCTTAAAATGACTTTGCCCAAAAATTGTAATGACTTTGCCAACCACTGTTAATCACTCATCCGACCTCTTAAAATGACTTTGCCCAATAATTGAAATGACTTTGTCAACCACTGTTAATCACTCATCCGAACTCTTAAATGACTTTGCCCAATAATTGAAATGGCTTTGCCAACCACAGTCAATCACTATCCGACCTCTAAAATGACTTTGCCCAAAAATTGTAATGACTTTGCCAACCACTGTTAATCACTAATCCGACCTCTTAAAATGACTTTGCCCAACAATTGTAATGACTTTGCGAACCACTGTCAATCACTTATCCGACCTCTAAAAATGACTTTACCCCAACAATTGTAAAGACTTTGCCCAAAAATTGTAATGACTTTGCCAACCACTGTTAATCACTAATCCGACCTCTAAAAATGACTTCGCCCTACAATTGTATGACTTTGCCAACCACTGTTAATAACTTATCCGACCTCTAAAAATGACTTTGCCCAACAATTGTAATGACTTTGACAACCACTGTTAATCACTCATCCGAACTCTTAAAATGACTTTGCCCAATATTGTAATGACTTTGCCAACCACAGTCAATCACTTATCCGACCTCTAAAAATGACTTGCCCACAATTGTAATGACTTTGCCAACCACTGTTAATCACTTTCCGACTCTAAATATGACTTTGCCCAACAATTAATGACTTGCGAACCACTGTCAATCACTTATCCGACCTCTAAAAATGACTTTACCCAACAATTGTAAAGACTTTGCCCAAAAATTGTAATGACTTTGCCAACCACTGTTAATCACTAATCCGACCTCTAAAAATGACTTCGCCCTACAATTGTAATGACTTGCCAACCACTGTTAATCACTTATCCGACCTCTTAAAATGTCTTTGCCCAACAATTGTAATGACTTTGCCAACCACTGTTAATACTTATCCGATCTCTAAAATGACTTTGCCCAACAATTGTAATGACTTTGTCAACCACTGTTAATCACTCATCCGACCTCTTAAGATGACTTTGCCCAATAATGAAATGACTTTGCCAACCACTGTTAATCACTTATCCGACCTCTTAAAATGACTTTGCCCAAAAATTGTAATGACTTTGCCAACCACTGTTAATCACTCATCCGACCTCTTAAAATGACTTTGCCCAATAATTGAATGACTTTGTCAACCACTGTTAATCACTCATCCGAACTCTTAAAATGACTTTGCCAATAATTGAAATGGCTTTGCCAACCACAGTCAATCACTTATCCGACCTCTAAAAATGACTTTGCCCAAAAATTGTAATGACTTGCCAAACCACTGTTAATCACTAATCCGACCTCTAAAAATGACATTGCCCAACAATTGGAATGACTTTGCCAACCACTGTTAATACTTATCCGACTTCTAAAAATGACTTGCCCAACAATTGAAATGACTTTGCCAACCACTGTAATCACTTATCCGACTTCTAAAAATGACTTTACCCAACAATTGTAGACCGTGCCCAACAATTGTAATGACTTTGCCAACCACTGTTAATCACTCATCCGACCTCTAAAAATGACTTTGCCCAACAATTGTAATGACTTGTCAACCACTGTTAATAACTAATCCGACCTCTAAAATGACTTCGCCCTACAATTTAATGCTTTTGCCAACCACTGTTAATCATTTATCCGACCTCTTAAAATGACTTTGCCCAATAATTGAAATGACTTTGCCAACCACAGTCAATCACTTCCGACCTCTAAAAATGACTTTGCCCAAAATTGTAATGACTTTGCCAACCACTGTTAATCACTAATCCGACCTCTAAAAATGACATTGCCCAACAATTGGAATGACTTTGCCAACCACTGTTAATAACTTATCCGACTTCTAAAAATGACTTTGCCCAACAATTGAAATGACTTGCCAACCACTGTTAATCACTTATCCGACTTCTAGAATGACTTTACCCAACAATTGTAGAGACCGTGCCCAACAATTGTAATGACTTTGCCAACCACTGTTAATCACTCATCCGACCTCTAAAAATGACTTTGCCCAACAATTGTAATGACTTTGTCAACCACTGTTAATAACTAATCCGACCTCTAAAAATGACTTCGCCCTACAATTAATGCTTTTGCCAACCACTGTTAATCATTTATCCGACCTCTTAAAATGACTTTGCCCAACAATTGTAATGACTTTGCCAACCACTGTTAATAACTTATCCGACCTCTAAAAATGACTTGCCCAACATTGTAATGACTTTGTCAACCACTGTTAATCACTCATCCGATCTTAAATGACTTTGCCCAATAATTGTAATGACTTGCCAACCACAGTCAATCCTTCCGACCTCTAATATGACTTGCCCAACAATTGTAATGACTTTGCGAACCACTGTCAATCACTTATCCGACCTCTAAAATGACTTTACCCAACAATTGTAAAGACTTTGCCCAAAATTGTAATTTGCCAACCACTGTTAATCACTAATCCGACCTCTAAAAATGACTTCGCCCTACAATTGTAATGACTTTCCCCACTGTTAATCACTTATCCGACTTCTAAAAATGACTTGCCCAATAATTGTAATGACTTTGCCAACCACTGTTAATCACTTATCGACCTCTTAAAATGTCTTTGCCCAACAATTGTAAGACTTTGCCAACCACTGTTAATAACTTATCCGATCTCTAAAAATGACTTTGCCCAACAATTGTAATGACTTGTCAACCACTGTTAATCACTCATCCGACCTCTTAAGATGACTTTGCCCAATAATTGAAATGACTTTGCCAACCACTGTTAATCACTTATCCGACCTCTTAAAATGACTTGCCCAAAAATTGTAATGACTTTGCCAACCACTGTTAATCACTCATCCGACCTTTAAAATGACTTTGCCCAATAATTGAAATGACTTTGTCAACCACTGTTAATCACTCATCCGAACTCTTAAAATGACTTTGCCCAATAATTGAAATGACTTTGCCACCACAGTCAACTTATCCGACCTCTAAAAATGACTTGCCCAAAATTGTAATGACTTGCCAACCACTGTTAATCACTAATCGACCTCTAAAATGACATTGCCCAACAATTGGAATGACTTTGCCAACCACTGTAAATAACTTATCCGACTTCTAAAAATGACTTTGCCAACAATTGTAATGACTTTGCCAACCACTGTTAATCACTTATCCGACTTCTAAAAATGACTTTACCCAACAATTGTAGAGACCGTGCCCAACAATTGTAATGACTGTGCCAACCACTGTAATCACTCATCCGACCTCTAAAAATGACTTTGCCCAACAATTGTAATGACTTTGCCAACCATTGTTAATCACTTATCCGACCTCTAAAAATGATTTTGCCCAACAATTGTATTCACTTTGCCAACCACTGTTAATCACTATTCCGACATATAAAAAATGACTTTGCTTAACAATTGTAATGACTTTGCCAACCACTGTCAATCACTTATCCGACCTCTAAAAATGATTTGCCCAACAATTGTAATGACTTTGCCAACCACTGTTAATCACTTATCCGACCTCTCAAAATGACTTTGCTTAACAATTGTAATGCTTTTGCCAACCACTGTCAATCACTTATCCGACCTCTAAAAATGATTTTGCCAAACAATTGTAATGACTTTGCCAACCACTGTTAATCACTTATCCGTTTCTAAAAATGACTTTGCCCAATAATTGTAATGACTTTGCCAACCACTGTTAATCACTTATCCGACCTCTAAAAATGACTTTGCCCAACAATTGTAATGACTTTGCCAACCACTGTTAATCACTTATCCGACCTCTAAAAATGACTTTGCCCAACAATTGTAATGACTTTGCAAACCACTGTCAATCACTTATCCGACCTCTAAAAATGACTTTGCCCAACAATTGTTATGACTTTGCCAACCCTGTTAATAACTTATCCGACCTCTAAAATGACTTTACCCAAAAAATTGTAATGACTTTGCCAACCACTGTTAATCACTTATCCGACCTCTAAAAATGACTTTGCCAAACAATTGTAATGACTTTGCGAACCACTGTCAATCACTTATCCGACCTCTAAAAATGACTTTGCCCAACAATTGAAATGACTTTGCAAACCACTGTCAATCTTATCCGACCTCTAAAATTGACTTTGCTCAACAATTGTAATGACTTTGCAAACCACTGTCAATCACTTATCCGACCTCTAAATATGACTTTCCCCAACAATTGTAATACTTGCCAACCACTGTTAATCACTTATCCGACTTCTAAAATGACTTTGCCCAACAATTGTAATGACTTTGCCAACCACTGTCGATCACTTATCCGACCTCTAAAAATGATTTGCCCAACAATTGTATTCACTTTGCCAACCACTGTTAATCACTAATCCGACCTCTAAAAATGACTTTGCTTAACAATTGTAATGACTTTGCAAACCACTGTTAATCACTCATCCGACCTCTAAAAATGACTTTGCCCAACAATTGTAATGACTTTGCCAACCACTGTTAATCACTATCCGACCTCTAAAAATGACTTTGCCCAACAATTGTAATGACTTTGCCAACCACTGTTAATTACTTACCGACTTCTAAAAATGACTTTGCCCAACAATTGTAATGACTTTGCCAACCACTGTCGATCACTTATCCGACCTCTAAAAATGATTTTGCCCAACAATTGTATCACTTTGCCAACCACTGTTAATCACTAATCCGACCTCTAAAATGACTTTGCTTAACAATTGTAATGACTTTGCCAACCACTGTCAATCACTTATCCGACCTCTAAAAATGATTTTGCCCAACAATTGTAATGACTTTGCCAACCACTGTTAATCACTTATCCGACCTCTCAAAATGACTTTGCTTAACAATTGTAATGCTTTTGCCAACCACTGTCAATCACTTATCCGACCTCTAAAAATGATTTTGCCCAACAATTGAAATGACTTTGCAAACCACTGTTAATCACTTATCCGACTTCTAAAAATGACTTTGCCCAATAATGTAATGACTTTGCCAACCACTGTTAATCACTTATCCGACCTCTAAAAGACTTTGCCCAACAATTGTAATGACTTTGCCAACCACTGTTAATCACTTATCCGACCTCTAAAAATGATTTTGCCCAACAATTGTATTCACTTTGCCAACCACTGTTAATCACTAATCCGACCTCTCAAAATGACTTTGCTTAACAATTGTAATGCTTTTGCCAACCACTGTCAATCACTTATCCGACCTCTAAAATTGACTTTGCTCACAATTGTAATGACTTTGCAAACCACTGTCAATCACTTATCCGACCTCTAAATATGACTTTCCCCAACAATTGTAATGACTTTGCCAACCACTGTTAATCACTTATCCGACTTCTAAAAATGACTTTGCCCAACAATTGTAATGACTTTGCCAACCACTGTCGATCACTTATCCGACCTCTAAAAATGATTTTGCCCAACAATTGTATTCACTTTGCCAACCACTGTTAATCACTAATCCGACCTCTAAAATGACTTGCTTAACAATTGTAATGACTTTGCCAACCACTGTTAATCACTCATCCGACCTCTAAAAATGACTTTGCCCAACAATTGTAATGACTTTGCCAACCACTGTTAATCACTAATCCGACCTCTAAAAATGACTTTGCCCAACAATTGTAATGACTTTGCCAACCACTGTTAATTACTTATCCGACTTCTAAAAATGACTTTGCCCAACAATTGTAATGACTTTGCCAACCACTGTCGATCACTTATCCGACCTCTAAAAATGATTTTGCCCAACAATTGTATTCACTTTGCCAACCACTGTTAATCACTAATCCGACCTCTAAAAATGACTTTGCTTAACAATTGTAATGACTTTGCCAACCACTGTCAATCACTTATCCGACCTCTAAAAATGATTTTGCCCAACAATTGTAATGACTTTGCCAACCACTGTTAATCACTTATCCGACCTCTCAAAATGACTTTGCCCAACAATTGTAATGACTTTGCCAACCACTGTTAATCACTTATCCGACCTCTAAAAATGACTTTGCCGAACAATTGTAATGACTTTGCCAACCACTGTTACACTTATCGACCTCTAAAAATGACTTTGCCAACAATTGTAATGACTTTGCGAACCACTGTCAATCACTTATCCGACCTCTAAAAATGACTTTGCCCAACAATTGAAATGACTTTGCAAACCACTGTCAATCACTTATCCGACCTCTAAAATTGACTTTGCTCAACAATTGTAATGACTTTGCAAACCACTGTCAATCACTTATCCGACCTCTAAATGACTTTGCCCAACAATTGTAATGACTTGCCGACCACTGTCAATCACTTATCCGACCTCTAAAAATGACTTTGCCCAAAAATTGAAATGACTTTGCCAACCACTGTTAATCACTTGTCCGACCTCTAAAAATGACTTTGCCGTACAATTGTAATGACTTTGCAAACCACTGTCAATCACTTATCCGACCTCTAAAAATGACTTTGCCCAACAATTGTAATGACTTTGCCAAACTGTTAATCTCTTATCCGACCTCTAAAAATGACTTTGCCGTACAATTGTAATGACTTTGCAAACCACTGTCAATCACTTATCCATCCGACCTCTAAAATGACTTTGCCCAACAATTGTAATGACTTTGCCAACCACTGTTAATAACTCATCCGACCTCTAAAAATGACTTTGCTTAACAATTGTAATGACTTTGCCAACCACTAATAATCACTTATCCGACCTCTAAAAATGACTTTGCCGTACAATTGTAATGACTTTGCAAACCACTGTCAATCACTTATCCGACCTCTAAAAATGACTTTGCCCAACAATTGTAATGACTTTGCCAACCACTGTAATAACTCATCCGACCTCTAAAAATGACTTTGCTTAACAATTGTAATGACTTTGCCAACCACTAATAATCACTTATCCGACCTCTAAAAATGACTTTGCCCGACAATTGTAATGACTTTGCCAAACACTGTCACACTTATCCGACCTCTAAAATGACTTTGCCTAACAATTGTAATGACTTTGCCAACACTGTTAATCTCTTATCCGACCTCTAAAAATGACTTTGCCCAACAATTGTAATGACTTTGCCAAACCTGTTAATCTCTTATCCGACCTCTAAAAAGACTTTGCCGTACAATTGTAATGACTTTGCAAACCACTGTCAATCACTTATCCGACCTCTAAAAATGACTTTGCCCAACAATTGTAATGACTTTGCCAACCACTGTTAATACTCATCCGACCTCTAAAAATGACTTTGCTTAACAATTGTAATGACTTTGCCAACCACTGTCAATCACTTATCCGACCTCTAAAAATGACTTTGCCCAACAATTGTAATGACTTTGCCCACCACTGTCAATCACTTATCCGACCTCTAAAAATGACTTTGCCCAACAATTGTAATGACTTTGCGAACCACTGTCAATCACTTATCCGACCTCTAAAAATGACTTTACCCAACAATTGTAAAGACTTTGCCCAAAATTGTAATGACTTTGCCAACCACTGTTAATCACTAATCCGACCTAAAATGACTTCGCCCTACAATTGTAATGACTTTGCCAACCACTGTTAATCACTTATCCGACTCTTAAAATGTCTTTGCCCAACAATTGTAATGACTTTGCCAACCACTGTTAATAACTTATCCGATCTCTAAAAATGACTTGCCCAACAATTGTAATGACTTTGTCAACCACTGTTAATCACTTATCCCTCTAATATGACTTTGCCCAACAATTGTAATGACTTTGCCAACCACTGTTAATCACTTATCCGACCTCTTAAAATGACTTTGCCCAAAAATTGTAATGACTTTGCCAACCACTGTTAATCACTCATCCGACCTCTTAAAATGACTTGCCCAATAATGAAATGACTTTCAACCACTGTTAATCACTCATCCGAACTCTTAAAATGACTTTGCCCATAATTGAAATGACTTTGCCAACCACAGTCAATCACTTATCCGACCTCTAAAATGATTTTGCCCAACAATTGTAATGACTTTGCCAACCACTGTTAATCACTTACCGACCTCTCAAAATGACTTTGCTTAACAATTGTAATGCTTTGCCAACCACTGTCAATCACTTATCCGACCTCTAAAAATGATTTTCCCAACATTGTAATGTCTTTGCCAACCACTGTAATCACTTATCCGACTTCTAAAAATGACTTTGCCCATAATGTAATGACTTTGCCAACCACTGTTAATCACTTATCCGACCTCTAAAAATGACTTTGCCGAACAATTGTAATGACTTTGCAAACCACTGTCAATCACTTATCCGACCTCTAAAAATGACTTGCCCAACAATTGTTATGACTTTGCCAACCACTGTTAATAAACTTATCCGACCTCTAAAATGACTTTACCCAAAAATTGTAATGACTTTGCCAACCACTGTTAATCACTTATCCGACCTCTAAAAATGACTTTGCCAAACAATTGTAATGACTTGCGAACCACTGTCAATCACTTATGCGACCTCTAAAAATGACTTTGCCCAACAATTGAAATGACTTTGCAAACCACTGTCAATCACTTATCCGACCTCTAAAATTGACTTTGCTCAACAATGTAATGACTTTGCAACCACTGTCAATCACTTATCCGACCTCTAAAAATGACTTTGCCCAAAAATTGTAATGACTTTGCCAACCACTGTTAATCACTTATCCGACTTCTAAAAATGACTTTGCCCAACATTGTAATGACTTTGCAAACCACTGTCAATCACTTATCCGACCTCTAAAAATGACTTTGCTTAACAATTGTAATGACTTTGCAAACCACTGTCAATCACTTATCCGACCTCTAAAATTAACTTTGCCCAACAATTGTAATGACTTTGCCAAACACTGTTAATCACTTATCCGACCTCTAAAAATGACTTTGCCCAACAATTGTAATGACTTTGCCAAACACTGTTAATCTCTTATCCGACCTCTAAAAATGACTTTGCCGTACAATTGTAATGACTTTGCAAACCACTGTCAATCACTTATCCGACCTCTAAAAATGACTTTGCCCAACAATTGTAATTACTTTGCCAAACACTGTTAATCTCTTATCCGACCTCTAAAAATGATTGCCGTACAATTGTAATGACTTGCAAACCACTGTCAATCATTATCCGACCTCTAAAATGACTTTGCCCAACAATTGTAATGACTTTCCAACCACTGTTAATAACTCATCCGACCTCTAAAAATGACTTTGCTTAACAATTGTAATGACTTTGCCAACCACTAATAATCACTTATCCGACCTCTAAAAATGACTTTGCGTACAATTGTAATGACTTTGCAAACCACTGTCAATCACTATCCGACTCTAAAATGACTTT
The DNA here is from genome assembly GCA_025491095.1 of Brachionus asplanchnoidis. Classification (NCBI taxonomy): domain Eukaryota; kingdom Metazoa; phylum Rotifera; class Eurotatoria; order Ploima; family Brachionidae; genus Brachionus; species Brachionus asplanchnoidis. Next base: position 49,301 of record JAILYF010000270.1, read on the forward strand.
GCCCAACAATTGTAATGACTTGCCAACCACTGTTAAAAACTCATCCGACCTCTAAAAAGACTTTGCTTAACAATTGTAATGACTTTGCCAACCACTAATAATCACTTATCCGACCTCTAAAAATGACTTTGCCCGACAATTGTATTCACTTTCAAACCACTGTCAATCACTTATCCGACCTCTAAAATGACTTTGCCCAACAATGTAATGACTTTGCCAAACACTGTCAATCACTTATCCGACCTCTAAAAATGACTTTGCCCAACAATTGTAATGACTTTGCCAACACTGTTAATCTCTTATCCGACCTCTAAAAATGACTTTGCCCAACAATTAATGACTTTGCAAACACTGTTAATCTCTTATCCGACCTCTAAAAATGACTTTGCCGTACAATTGTAATGACTTTGGCAACCACTGTCAATCACTTATCCGACCTCTAAAATGACTTTGCCCAACAATTGTAATGACTTTGCCAACCACTGTTAATAACTCATCCGACCTCTAAAAAATGACTTTGCTTAACAATTGTAATGACTTTGCCAACCACTGTCAATCACTTATCCGACCTCTAAAAATACTTTGCCCAACAATTGTAATGACTTTGCCGACCACTGTCAATCACTTATCCGACCTCTAAAAAGACTTTGCCCAACAATTGTAATGACTTTGCGAACCACTGTCAATCACTTATCCGACCTCTAGAAATGACTTTACCCAACAATTGTAAAGACTTTGCCCAAAAATTGTAATGACTTTGCCAACCACTGTTAATCACTAATCCGACCTCTAAAAATGACTTCGCCCTACAATTGTAATGACTTTGCCAACCGTTAATCACTTATCCGACCTCTTAAAATGTCTTTGCCCAACAATTGTATGACTTTGCCAATCACTGTTAATAACTTATCCGATCTCTAAAAATGACTTTGCCCAACAATTGTAATGACTTTGCCAACCACTGTTAATCACTTATCCGACCTCTTAAAATGCCTTTGCCCAAAAATTGTAATGACTTGCCAACCACTGTTAATCACTCCGACCTCTTAAAATGACTTTGCCCAAAAATTGTAATGACTTTGCCAACCACTGTTAATCACTCATCCGACCTCTTAAAATGACTTTGCCCAATAATTGAAAGACTTTGTCAACCACTGTCAATCACTTATCCGACCTCTAAAATGATTTTGCCCAACAATTGTAATGACTTTGCCAACCACTGTTAATCACTTATCCGACCTCTCAAAATGACTTTGCTTAACAATTGTAATGCTTTTGCCAACCACTGTCAATCACTTATCCGACCTCTAAAAATGATTTTTCCCAACAATTAATGTCTTTGCCAACCACTGTTAATCACTTATCCGACTTCTAAAAATGACTTGCCCAATAATGTAATGACTTTGCCAACCACTGTTAATCACTTATCCGACCTCTAAAATGACTTTGCCAACAATTGTAATGACTTTGCCAACCACTGTTAATCACTCATCCGAACTCTTAAAATGTTTTTGCCCAATAATTGAAATGACTTTGCCAACCACAGTCAATCACTTATCCGACCTCTAAAAATGACTTTGCCCAAAAATTGTAATGACTTTGCCAACCACTGTTAATCACTAATCCGACCTCTAAAATGACATTGCCCAACAATTGGAATGACTTTGCCAACCTGTTAATAACTTATCGACTTCTAAAAATGACTTTGCCCAACAATTGTAATGACTTGCCAACCACTGTTAATCACTTATCCGACTTCTAAAAATGACTTTACCCAACAATTGTAGAGACCGTGCCCAACTCTTGTAATGACTTTGCCAACCACTGTTAATCACTCATCCGACCTCTAAAAATGACTTTGCCCAACTTGTAATGACTTTGCCATCCACTGTTAATCACTAATCCGACCTCTAAAATGACTTTGCCCAACAATTGTAATGACTTTGCCAACCACTAATAATCACTTATCCGACCTCTAAAAATGACTTTGCCCGACAATTGTATTCACTTTTCAAACCACTGTCAATCACTTCCGACCTCTAAAAAGACTTTGCCCAACAATTGTAATGACTTTGCCAACACTGTCAATCACTTATCCGACCTCTAAAATGACTTTGCCCCAATTGTAATGACTTGCCAAACACTGTTAATCTCTTATCCGACCTCTAAAAATGACTTTGCCCAACAATTGTAATGACTTTGCCAAACACTGTTAATCTCTTATCCGACCTCTAAAATGACTTTGCCGTACAATTGTAATGACTTTGCAAACCACTGTCAATCACTTATCCGACCTCTAAAAATGACTTTGCCCAACAATTGTAATGACTTTGCCAACCACTGTTAATAACTCATCCGACCTCTAAAAATGACTTTGCTTAACAATTGTAATGACTTTGCCAACCACTGTCAATCACTTATCCGACCTCTAAAAATGACTTTGCCCAACAATTGTAATGACTTTGCCGACCACTGTCAATCACTTATCCGACCTCTAAAATGACTTTGCCCAACAATTGTAATGACTTTGCGAACCACTGTCAATCACTTATCCGACCTCTAGAAATGACTTTACCCAACAATTGTAAAGACTTTGCCCAAAAATTGTAATGACTTTGCCAACCACTGTTAATCACTAATCCGACCTCTAAAAATGACTTCGCCCTACATTGTAATGACTTTGCCAACCACTGTTAATCACTTATCCGACCTCTTAAAATGTCTTTGCCCAACAATTGTAATGACTTTCAACCACTGTTAATCACTCATCCGACCTCTTAAGATGACTTTGCCCAATAATTGAAATGACTTTGCCACACTGTTAACACTTATCCGACCTCTTAAAATGACTTTGCCCAAAAATTGTAATGACTTTGCCAACCACTGTTAATCACTTATCCGACCTCTTAAAATGACTTTGCCCAAAAATTGTAATGACTTGCCAACCACTGTTAATCACTTATCCGACCTCTTAAAATGTCTTTGCCCACAATTGTAATGACTTTGTCAACCACTGTTAATCACTCATCCGACCTCTTAAGATGACTTTGCCCAATAATTGAAATGACTTTGCCAACCACTGTTAATCACTTATCCGACCTCTTAAAATGACTTTGCCCAAAATTGTAATGACTTGCCAACCCACTGTTAATCACTCATCCGACCTCTTAAAATGACTTTGCCCAATAATTGAAATGACTTTGTCAACCACTGTTAATCACTCATCCGAACTCTTAAAATGTTTTGCCCAATAATTGAAATGACTTTGCCAACCACAGTCAATCACTATCCGACCTCTAAAAATGACTTTGCCCAAAATTGTAATGACTTGCCAACCACTGTTAATCACTATCCGACCTCTAAAATGACATTGCCCAACAATTGGAAGACTTTGCCAACCACTGTTAATAACTTATCCGACTTCTAAAAATGACTTTGCCAACAATTGTATGACTTTGCCAACCACTGTTAATCACTTATCCGACTTCTAAAATGACTTTACCCAACAATTGTAGAGACCGTGCCCACTCTTGTAATGACTTTGCCAACCACTGTTAATCACTCATCCGACCTCTAAAAATGACTTTGCCCAACAATTGTAATGACTTTGCCATCCACTGTTAATCACTACCGACCTCTAAAAATGACTTTGCCCAACAATTGTAATGACTTTGCCAACCACTGTTAATCACTTATCCGACTTCTAAAATGACTTTGCCCAACAATTGTAATGACTTTGCCAACCACTGTCGATCACTTATCCGACCTCTAAAAATGATTTTGCCCAACAATTGTATTCACTTGCCAACCACTGTTAATCACTTATCCGACCTCTAAAAATGACTTTGCTTAACAATTGAAATGACTTTGCCATCCACTGTCACACTTATCCGACCTCTAAAAATGATTTTGCCCAACAATTGTAATGACTTTGCCAACCACTGTTAATCACTTATCCGACCTCAAAATGACTTTGCTTAACAATTGTAATGCTTTTGCCAACCACTGTCAATCACTTATCCGACCTCTAAAATGATTTTGCCCAACAATTGTAATGACTTTGCCAACCACTGTTAATCACTTATCCGACTTCTAAAAATGACTTTGCCCAATAATTGTAATGACTTTGCAAACCACTGTCAATCACTTATCCGACCTCTAAAATTACTTTGCCCAACAATTGTAATGACTTTGCCAACCACTGTTATCACTTATCCGACCTCTAAAAATGACTTTGCCAACAATTGTAATGACTTTGCCAAACACTGTTAATCTCTTATCCGACCTCTAAAAATGAATTTGCCGTACAATTGTAATGACTTTGCAAACCACTGTCAATCACTTATCCACCTCTAAAAATGACTTTGCCCACAATTGTAATGACTTTGCCAAACACTGTTAATCTCTTTCCGACCTCTAAAAATGACTTTGCCCAACAATTGTAATGACTTTGCCAACCACTGTTATAACTCATCCGACCTCTAAAAATGACTTTGCTTAACAATTGTAATGACTTTGCCTACCACTAATAATCACTTATCCGACCTCTAAAAATGACTTTGCCGTACAATTGTAATGACTTTGCAAACCACTGTCAATCACTTATCCGACCTCTAAAATGACTTTGCCCAACAATTGTAATGACTTTGCCAACCACTGTTAATAACTCATCCGACCTCTAAAAATGACTTTGCTTAACAATTGTAATGACTTTGCCAACCACTAAAATCACTTATCCGACCTCTAAAAATGACTTTGCCCGACAATTGTATTCACTTTTCAAACCACTGTCAATCACTTATCACCCTCTAAAAATGACTTTGCCCCAATTGTAATGACTTTGCCAAACACAGTCAATCACTTATCCGACCTCTAAAAATGACTTTGCCCAACAATTGTAATGACTTTGCCAACACTGTTAATCTCTTATCCGACCTCTAAAATGACTTTGCCCAACAATGTAATGACTTTGCCAGACACTGTTAATCTCTTATCCGACCTCTAAAATGACTTTGCCGTACAATTGTAATGACTTTGCAAACCACTGTCAATCACTTATCCGACTCTAAAAATGACTTTGCCCAACAATTGTAATGACTTTGCCAACCACTGTTAATCACTTATCCGACCTCTCAAAATGACTTTGCTTAACAATTGTAATGACTTTGCCGACCACTGTCAATCACTTATCCGACCTCTAAAAATGACTTGCCCAACAATTGTAAGACTTTGCCAACCACTGTTACACTTATCCGACTTCTAAAAATGACTTTGCCAACATTGTAATGACTTTGCAAACCACTGTCAATCACTTATCCGACCTCTAAAAATGACTTTGCCGAACAATTGTAATGACTTTGCAAACCACTGTCAATCACTTCTCCGACCTCTAAAAATGACTTTGCCCAACAATTGTAATGACTTTGCCAACCACTGTAAATCACTTATCCGACCTCTCAAAATGACTTGCTTAACAATTGTAATGACTTGCCGACCACTGTCAATCACTTATCCGACCTCTAAAAATGACTTTGCCGTACAATTGTAATGACTTTGCAAACCACTGTCAATCACTTATCCGACCTCTAAAATGACTTTGCCCAACAATTGTAATGACTTTGCCAACCACTGTTATAAACTCCCGACCTCTAAAATGACTTTGCTTAACAATGTAATGACTTTGCCACCACTAATAATCACTTATCCGACCTCTAAAAATGACTTTGCCCGACAATTGTATTCACTTTTCAAACCACTGTCAATCACTTATCCGACCTCTAAAATGACTTTGCCCAACAATTGTAATGACTTTGCCAACCACTGTAATCACTTATCCGACCTCTCAAAATGACTTTGCTTAACAATTGTAATGACTTTGCCGACCACTGTCAATCACTTATCCGACCTCTAAAATGACTTTGCCCAACAATTGTAATGACTTGCCAACCACTGTAATCACTTATCCGACTTCTAAAAATGACTTTGCCCAACAATTGTATGACTTTTGCAAACCACTGTCAATCACTTATCCGACCTCTAAAAATGACTTTGCCCAACAATTGTAATGACTTTGCCAACCCTGTTAATAACTCATCCGACCTCTAAAAATGACTTTGCTTAACAATTGTAATGACTTTGCCAACCACTAATAATCACTTATCCGACCTCTAAAAATGCTTTGCCCGACAATTGTATTCACTTTCAAACCACTGTCAATCACTTATCCGACCTCTAAAAATGACTTTGCCAACAATTGTAATGACTTTGCAACCACTGTAATCACTTACCACTCTAAATGACTTTGCTTAACAATTGTATGACTTTGCCGACCACTGTCAATCACTTATCCGACCTCTAAAAATGACTTTGCCCAACAATTGTAATGACTTTGCCAACCACTGTTACTCACTTATCCGACTTCTAAAAATGACTTTGCCCAACAATTGTAATGACTTGCAAACCACTGTCAATCACTTCCGACCTCTAAAAATGACTTTGCCGAACAATTGTAATGACTTTGCAAACCACTGTCAATCACTTATCCGACCTCTAAAAAGACTTTGCCCAACAATTGTAATGACTTTGCCAACCACTGTTAATCACTTATCCGACCTCTCAAAATGACTTTGCTTAACAATTGTAATGACTTTGCCGAACCACTGTCAATCACTTATCCGACCTCTAAAAATGACTTTGCCCAACAATTGTATGACTACGCCAACCACTGTTAATCACTTATCCGACTTAAAAATGACTTTGCCCAACAATTGTAATGACTTTGAAACCACTGTCAATCACTTATCCGACCTCTAAAATGACTTTGCCCAACAATTGTAATGACTTTGCCAACCACTGTTAATAACTCATCCGACCTCTAAAATGACTTTGCTTAACAATTGTAATGACTTTGCCAACCACTAATAATCACTTATCCGACCTCTAAAAATGACTTTGCCCGACAATTGTATTCACTTTCAAACCACTGTCAATCACTTATCCGACCTCTAAAAATGACTTTGCCCAACAATTGTAATGACTTGCCAACCACTGTTACACTTATCCGACCTCTCAAAATGACTTTGCTAACAATTGTAATGACTTTGCCGCCACCACTGTCAATCAATTATCCGACCTCTAAAAATGACTTTGCCCACAATTGTAATGACTTGCCAACCACTGTTCACTTATCCGACTTCTAAAAATGACTTTGCCCAACAATTGTAATGACTTTGCAAACCACTGTCAATCACTTATCCGACCTCTAAAAATGACTGCCCAACAATTGTAATGACTTTGCCAACCACTGTTAATACTCATCCGACCTCTAAAAATGACTTTGCCTAACATTGTAATGACTTTGCCAACCACTATAATCACTTATCCGACCTCTAAAAATGACTTTGCCCGACAATTGTATTCACTTTTCAAACCACTGTCAATCACTTATCCGACCTCTAAAATGACTTTGCCCAACAATTGTAATGACTTTGCCAACCACTGTAATCACTTATCCGACCTCTCAAAATGACTTTGCTTAACAATTGTAATGACTTTGCCGACCACTGTCAATCACTTATCCGACCTCTAAAAATGACTTTGCCCAACAATTGTAATGACTTTGCCAACCACTGTTAATCATTATCCGACTTCTAAAAATGACTTGCCCAACATTGTAATGACTTTGCAACCACTGTCAATCACTTATCCGACCTCTAAAAATGACTTTGCCGAACAATTGTAATGACTTTGCAAACCACTGTCAATCACTTATCCGACCTCTAAAATTGACTTTGCCGTACAATTGTAATGACTTTGCCAACCACTGTTAATCACTTATCCGACTTCTGAAAATGACTTTGCCGAACAATTGTAATGACTTTGCAAACCACTGTCAATCACTTATCCGACCTCTAAAAATGACTTTGCCCAACAATTGTAATGACTTTGCCAACCACTGTTAATCACTTATCCGACCTCTCAAAATGACTTTGCTTAACAATTGTAATGACTTTGCAAACCACTGTCAATCACTTATCCGACCTCTAAAAATGACTTTGCCCAACAATTGTAATGACTTTGCCAACCACTGTTAATCACTTATCCGACCTCTCAAAATGACTTTGCCAACAATTGTAATGACTTTGCAAACACGGTCAATCACTTATCCGACCTCTAAAAATGACTTTGCTTAACAATTGTAATGACTTTGCCAACCACTAATAATCACTTATCCGACCTAAAATGACTTTGCCCACAATTGTATCACTTTTCAAACCACTGTCAATCACTTATCCGACCTCTAAAAAGACTTTGCCCAACAATTGTAATGACTTTGCCAACCACTGTTAATCACTTCCGACCTCACCTCAAAGACTTTGCTTAACAATTGTAATGACTTTGCCAACACTGTTAATCTCTTATCCGACCTCTAAAATGACTTTGCCGTACAATGTAATGACTTTGCCAACCACTGTTAATCACTTATCCGACTTCTGAAAAGACTTTGCCGAACAATTGTAATGACTTTGCAAACCACTGTATCACTTATCCGACCTCTAAAAATGACTTTGCCCAACAATTGTAATGACTTTGCCAACCACTGTTCAATCTTATCCGACCTCTCAAAATGACTTTGCTTAACAATTGTAATGACTTTGCCGACCACCACTGTCAATCACTCCGACCTCTAAAAATGACTTTGCCCAACAATTGTAATGACACTTTTGCCAACCACTGTTACACTTATCCGACTTCTAAAAATGACTTTGCCCAACAATTGTAAGACTTTGCAAACCACTGTCAATCACTTATCCGACCTCTAAAAATGACTTTGCCCAACAATTGTAATGACTTTGCCAACCACTGTTAATCACTATCCGACCTCTAAAATGACTTTGCTTAACAATTGTAATGACTTGCCAACCACTAATACTTATCCGACCTCTAAAAATGACTTTGCCCGACAATTGTTCACTTTTCAAACCACTGTCAATCACTTATCCGACCTCTAAAAAGACTTGCCCAACAATTGTAATGACTTTGCCAACCACTGTTAATCACTTCCGACCTCTCAAAATGACTTTGCTTAACAATTGTAATGACTTTGCCGACCACTGTCAATCACTTATCCGACCTCTAAAAATGACTTTGCCCAACAATTGTAATGACTTTGCCAACCACTGTAATCACTTATCCGACTCTAAAAATGACTTGCCCAACAATTGTAATGACTTTGCAAACCACTGTCAATCACTTATCCGACTCTAAATGACTTTGCCCAACAATTGTAATGACTTTGCCAACCACTGTTAACTCATCCGACCTCTAAAAATGACTTTGCTTAACAATTGTAATGACTTTGCCCCCATAATCACTTATCCGACCTCTAAAATGACTTTGCCCGCAATTGTATGACTTTTCAAACCACTGTCAATCACTTATCCGACCTCTAAAAATGACTTTGCCCAACATTGTAATGACTTTGCCAACCACTGTCAATCACTTATCCGACCTCTCAAAATGACTTTGCTTAACAATTGTAATGACTTTGCCGACCACTGTCAATCCTTATCCGACCTCTAAAAATGACTTTGCCCACAATTGTAATGACTTGCACCACTGTTAATCACTTATCCGACTCTAAAATGACTTTGCCCAACAATTGTAATGACTTTGCAACCACTGTCAATCACTTATCCGACCTCTAAAAAGACTTTGCCGAACAATTGTAATGACTTTGCAAACCACTGTCAATCACTTATCCGACCTCTAAAATGACTTTGCCCAACATTGTAATGACTTGCCAACCACTGTAAATCACTTATCCGACCTCTAAAAATGACTTTGCCCGACAATTGTATTCCTTTTCAAACCACTGTCAATCACTTATCCGACCTCTAAAAATGACTTTGCCCAACAATTGTAATGACTTTGCAACCACTGTAATCACTTATCCGACCTCTCAAAATGACTTGCCCAACAATTGTAATGACTTTGCAAACCACTGTCAATCACTTATCCGACCTCTAAAAATGACTTTGCCCAACAATTGTAATGACTTTGCCAACCACTGTTAATCACTTATCCGACCTCTCAAAATGACTTTGCCAAACAATTGTAATGACTTTGCAAACACTGTCAATCACTTATCCGACCTCTAAAAATGACTTTGCTTAACAATTGTAATGACTGCCACACTAATAATCACTTCCGACTCTAAAAATGACTTTGCCCGACAATTGTATTCACTTTGCAAACCACTGTCAATCACTTATCCGACCTCTAAAAATGACTTTGCCCAACAATTGTAATGACTTTGCCAACCACTGTTAATCACTTATCCGACCTCTCAAAATGACTTTGCTAACATTGTAATGACTTTGCCAACCACTGTTAATCTCTTATCCGACTCTAAAAATGACTGTGCCGTACAATTGTAATGACTTTGCCAACCACTGTTAATCACTTATCCGACTCTGCAAATGACTTTGCCCAACAATGTAATGACTTTGCAAACCACTGTCAATCAATTATCCGACCTCTAAAATGACTTGCCGAACAATTGTAATGACTTTGCAAACCACTGTCAATCACTTATCCGACCTCTAAAATGACTTTGCCCAACAATTGTAATGACTTTGCCAACCACTGTTAATCACTTATCCGACCTCTAAAAATGACTTTGCCCAACAATTGTAATGACTTTGCCAACCACTGTTAATCACTTATCCGACCTCTCAAAATGACTTTGCCCAACAATTGAAATGACTTTGCAAACCACTGTCAATCACTTATCCGACCTCTAAAATTGACTTTGCTCAACAATTGTAATGACTTTGCAACCACTGTCAATCACTTATCCGACCTCTAAAATGACTTTGCCCGACAATTGTAATTCTTTGCCACCACTGTCAATCACTTATCCGACCTCTAAAAATGACTTGCCCAACAATTGCAATGACTTTGCCA